>ML813040.1:74688-99157 GCA_009831015.1 Picea engelmannii | reverse complement strand
CCCCCCCACTACCTCTCTAGCTACCTTACAGACCGAGTCCTGAACACTGTGCTAACATCCAAACAACAAGCACTGGTTTTATGGGGCATTTTTGGTGGAACCCCTGAAACTTGGGGCTAAAGGTATATCTGTGTGCCAAATATAAAGTACTAGTCCTATGGCGTAGCAACCAGACCGGAACCTAGGAGGTATAACCGCGTGCGTATGGTGGAAGGTGTATGTCACCCGTGCCCCATAGAGTAATGGTCATAGCACCCAAACAAAACCATGGGTCGGCTCATAGCCCCAACTCTTTTCCGCCCCAACACATAATCCATACACTTTATTTATAATAAAGTGGCTTACATTACATAAGAATTATTATGGCGCATTGGCAATTAGGACCTTTGTAAAAGAGCTTTTCTTGTTGGGAGAGTTTGCAGGTTCTAATATTTCTACTCCACAATAAGTTTTCCAAATGAACCTAATGTCCAACCAATGGGTGCCACATGGCATCCCATGTCTGGGCCACATGGCATCCCAGCATTTGTTGTCCTTGATGCCATGTGTCGACATGCTATAGGTCCATGTCATTGTCCATTCACCTCACTCCTGCATTGCCACATGTCACTTCTGCCACTGCCATGTGTCACCTCCAGAGAGTGCCATGTCACCTTTTGACTGTTGACTTTTGTTTTTACTTTTTAGCTATTTAGGAAAATGGTCAGAGTGCGATAACTCTCACATACAACATCCATTTGAGAAAGTGAATATATGGTCAGAATCAGAACGATGAGTCGGTTGCAATAGAATTGGTTTCGTCCGATTATGAGAACTTTTAGTTTTGAGCCTTTTTTAGCCCTGTCAGGCTCCTGGATCCGATTTTGGATCACACCTCCCCACTAAAGGACCTTTTGGTCTCTAAACAGTTACTGACCAGTCAATAAGCTTGGGATAGGCCACCCGTCTTGTCATCTGTCTCTGAACTCTGTCCTCTGCACCTGTCTCATCAAGATCAACTGTAACACAATCATGACAACCGACATCATATTGTTAGCCATTTGAACCCTGTTACATCTTACTGAAGCCACTATCATACATGTAGACAACATTACTAATGATAGCATAAAAAAGATGACTGCAAATGATCTGATATACTTGTAATATTTGCACGACATGAGCTTATCTTGAAGCAACTTATGATTGATTTTCCATTCAACAATCATTTCTTGTTCTTTCTCAAGATTGATTACTTCATTTGAAACAATTATTAGTTTGTTTCTTGCTTGCACTGCCTTCTTTAATTGTTCCATTGTTTGAAGTGTTTTGTTTGCCTTTACATGATGAGAATGAACCACATAATCTTGACCTGCTTTGGTTAATTGATATTGATTCTTTGTCCTGTAGAAGATTGCCTTACAATCATATAAGTATGGAATACCTAAGACCATTCCACATTCACTTAATGACACTAGATCACATGTTACCTCATCCACATACTTAGATGAAATTGCAAATTTGATTGTGCACTACTTTGTTATGTGCATTTGATGATGATTGCTTATCCATTTAAGTGTGTAAGGCTTATGATGTGCTTGTGTTTTTAACCGCAATTGCTTAACCAATTCTTCTGAGATTAGACTAGATTGAGATCCATTGTATATTAATGTGTGTATCTTAGTGTGTCACATGATGGTCCTTATATGAAACAAGTTACTTCTACAATCAATGCCTTCACCAATTTTACTTGTCATACCAACCAATGAGACCTTAGATTCGTCACCCGAATCTGATCCCAAGTATGTGGGTCTTGGTGTCACTGCCACTGTTTTCCTTCCCTTATTTTCCTTGAACCACTTTGGCCTCTTCTTAGGATGCAACTACCAACATCTGTCCTCATCATGTCCCTCTTTCTTTCAATGCTTGCAAGAGGGCTTCCCTTCCTTCCTCGTCACTGCATTTGAATTCTTTTCATGCCATTTCTTCTTGTCCTCTTTCCTTGAAGATGATGATTCCCATGACACACCTTCTTTTCCTGCTTCAATATACGTAGCTTGAATAGAAACCTCATCAAGGTTAGTGGGTCCAAACATGAATACAGTGTTTCTAATATGTGCAGGTAAACCTCCTATATACTTCATAAGGGTTTCTTGTGTATGTAAAGGGATATCTAACATCAATGCCATTTTTTGAAAGCCATCAGTATACTCTTGCATTGTTTGTCCTTTTCTTAGTTTTAAAGATTGCCATTCAATTAATAATTTTTCTTTATAACCCAAAGGATAGAATTGTTTCCTAAGTGCATAAATGAAGCTTTTCCATGATGGAAATACATTACCCACTTGTTGCGTTCTGTTTTGCAACTTATTTTTCCACCAAATGAGAATCGTGCCTGCAAGTCTCAAAGATGCCAACTTGATTTGTGTGGCCTCATCCTTGATCTGTTGCACACTGCAGTAAACTTCCATCTGCCTGATCCAATTGTCAAGTTTCTTTGCATTTACTTCACCATCATATACGGGTAACTCAAATTTAACATCAAGTTTTAACAATGGCATTTCATTCTTATGCTTATGAACATGTTTCTTTACATTAGATTTAGAACTTGAACTTGAAGAAGAAGGAGAACAAGGAGGTGATGATGGAGGTGAAGGAGGAATTTGAGGAGGATCCTCTTCCTCTTCACTTTTTCCCTTTGAAGATTCACCCAGATTTGGTCTTTTCCATTCCAAGTAATCCTCATACAAAAATTTCACCATCTCCGACATAGCAAGGAAAGTTTTCCGAAACTCTTTCTCATCCTAAGAAAGCCCTTGTTCCGATGCCATCTTCTCATTGTGATAAGCTCTCTTTCTCAATACAATTAATGGATTCTCTGCAACAAGCTCACCTTCACCACACTATATTTGTTTTTTGGTTAACATGCAAAACTCAAATCTAAACGTCAACTAGCTCTGATACCACTTGATCCGAAAAGATCTTTTAATGACTGTGGTTGAGTTTTTAATTGCATGTGATTATTAACCATTTAAGAATCTAATGAAAGAGGATGAAGATGAGAGAATATATCACAACCATAATACAAAACACAGATCTAAACTGAAGTAATAAGAACAACAAACCATAACAAGAGAAGTGATAATGGAGTTCGGCACAAAATTGCCTATGTCTCCGGGCCTTTGTCTCAGTGGGGGAGGCTTCTTTATTTATTTTCAAAGCTCAAAAAGTACATCGCAATGCCATTAGTCTACAATACTGAGCTGGTCATGTTCTTCCAGATCTCTAGAACCCAACAGCAGAACCAACACGCAAAACAGATGACCGAAGCTCCCAGAAATGGCCTGCAAGCGTCTGCTCCTCAACAACTTCTCTGCATAAAAATGGCTTTAGCTTAGCTTCCCTTCAGCATAACTCTGCTCTGACTATCCTCCATGGCCTCAAACAGGCCTAGTTTTTATAGATCTGAAGTTTTTTATCCTTCCCAACTTCCTCCCAAAAACTGGGCTCAAAAGGAGTCCAATATCTCCCAATAATGGCCAAAATCTTCAATAACAGGTATAAATCAATTATAAAAAACCCAAAAGCATAGTAAAAACCCACTTTTGATTAAATATAGGGCTAGTCCCCTTATACCTAGCGTACGCCCCCATATCTCTATCACATGCAGCTGCATATGGCCAAGCGCCAGCCCAAAGAGCTACGCGCTGGCCCATAGTCTGAATATAGTGGTCACATGCCAAAATCTCACGGGACAGAGTCCCGAAACCTGCGCTAACAACCAAACAAGAAGCACCAGTTTTATGGGGAATGTTTGGTGGAACCCCTGAAACCTGGGACTAAAGGTATATCTGTGCGCCAAATATTAAGTACCAGTCCTATGGCATAGCAACCTAATCGGAACCTGGGAGGTATAAACGCGCGCGTATGGTGTAAGGTGCATGGTTCCTGCGCCCCACAAAGTAATGGTCATAGTGCCCAAACAAAACCATGGGTTGGGGCTTATCCCCAACCCTTTTCCACCCCAACACATAATCAATACACTTTATTTATAATAAAGTGGCTTACATTACATAAGAACTATTATGGAACATTGGCAATTAGGGCCTTTGTAAAAGTGCTATGCTCGTTGGGACAGGTCGCGGGTTCTAATCTTGCTACTCCACAATATTTTTCGCAAATGAACCTAATGTTCAACCAATGGGTGCCATGTGGCAACCCATGTCTGGGCCACGAGGCATCCCAACATTTGTTGTCCTTGATGCCATGTGTCAACATGCTATAGGTCCATGTCACTGTCCAGTCACCTCACTGCTGCACTGCCACATGTCACTTCTTCCACTGCCACGTGTCACCTCTAGAGAGTGCCACATCACCTTTTGACTGTTAACTTTTTTTTTACTTTTTAGTTGTTTGGGAAAACGGTTAGAGTGCAATAACTCTCGCATACATCGTCTGTTTGAGAAAGTGAATATATGGCCAGAATCAGCATGGCGAGACGATCACAATGGAATCGGTTTCGTCCGATTCTGAAAACTTTCATTTTGAGCCTTTTTTAGCCCTATCAAGCTCCTGGATCCAATTCTGGATCACAGGTGGATATCAGTGTCCACCCAACTTTTCCAACTAGCTCAAAACAATTTTCAGGCAATTTTGGTAATTTACTATTTTTGCTAGTTTTTCGGGTCCTGAACTTCCAGAGCTGTTTTAAGGCCCTAAACAACGTTTTTTGGGCATCAAACCTCCCGCGAATATGTGTCTACTCTGATGAATAGGATTCTATTCCAGACTTGATATTCGTTGTCATTAGTTGTATTCCTCGGATATATATTTATAACGATGTATTGAGTGCCCCAAACGAAGATCGTATGCAAAAGTTACACCCACGGGAAGTTGATGTATCAACTACCCCCATCAGCGCCCGCAAACCTTTTGGATTTTCATATTCTGGGGTTAGTGTTTTGGATTTTACTTATGTTAAAAAGGCCTTTCGAGCCTCATTGTAATGATCATCTTCTTATGAATGCGAGTAGTCATCACATCTCTTCTCAGAGATAAGTTGCCACCATTCTAGCGAGTCTTCCACTCTATATTTTTACAGTCTCTATACATTTTTTTCATTAATAGAAACCCTGTATTATTGTATATCTATGTTTATGGATGCATCTCTGATAAATTTATGTTATATTATTGGATATCTACGATATCTCTATGCAATTATTTATTACATCTTCGCTCCCATTTTGTTTCGAAAATAATCTGGATCAGTGGTATTAGAGCAGGTTTCTCTTGATTATTTTTCCAGTGCATGTCCCCTATGAGGTCTGAGTATTGCAAGTTGGGTCTCAAGATTGTCTCTCTTGAACACAAATTCTATCACATGCCCAAGAAACAATCCATGGAGGAAAAAAATAAAAACGATGGAGCAGACGATTCTATCAATCTGTTGCTTGAGCAAGCTCTAACACAACAGAGGGAAGAAATGATGGAGAATTTCTCCCACATCCTTCAATGCCTGTCGATGGCGATAGGTGCATCTTCATCAAACAACCACTTTGGAAGCACCTCTCCTTTCAAGGTACAGGTTAATTTTGATATTCCCATATTTGAAGGTCAAATAGATGCGGATGCCCTAGACAAATGGTTAAATATGTTAGAAGGTTATTTCTCTATTCATAATTTTTCTGAAAGGGAAAAGATCACCTTCGCACTCCTTAAATCTCTCCCCCATGTCAAAAATTGGTGGGAAACTTACTAGGAGCCACGTAGGAGTCTAGAATATATGGGGTCGAGCCCACTTGGGATTTTTTTGTGGATGCAGTAAAGGAACAATATTATCATGTTGGAAACTATGAGGACCAATACATGAGATGGACCACATTGTGGAAAGAGAGGGGCCAAGCAGTGTCGGAGTTCACAAATACCTTTCATACCTTGTGCACCAATTCGGGTATCAAAGACTTTGAGCAACATCTAGTTCTGAAATACCACGGGGCTCTACATAGATACATCCAAACTAAAATGGATTTGCTAGATATCTCATCGCTCAGTGTTGTGTATCGATATGTTGTTAAAATCGAGCAGAAATTAAGGCACCAAAACAAATGGGAGTTAGAATTTACAAATCCGCAACAACCAAAGTATGAGAAAGATGGCCCTAACAAACAACTCCTAGAAAATCAGTCTAAGCCACAAGAAAAGAAGGGTCACGGGAAGACAAAGAAGGACATTGGAAAATGGTGCGATTTCCACAAAATCCCCTGTCACAACACCGATGAATGTCTCTCAAAACAGTCATTGGTGGCCGAGATCAAAGACAAGGAGTCAAACCCTAATTCAGAATATGATTCTAAAAATATTGGTAAAAGACAGATCATTGACATAGACCCCACTGCTATTGTCACGACCGCCACTGCTATTGTCACAACCGCAACAATTCAACCAGAAGAACCAACAAATCCTGAAGAGGGGAGCGCCTTTTTCATTCACAGATATGGGTGAAGGGCACCCCACTGCATTTTATTGTTGATAGCAGAATCCATAAGAACTGCATCTCAACAGAGGTTGTCAAATAGTTGTGATTCTCGACAACACCACACCCACAACCATACAACATTGGGTGGCTTCGCCAATGACAAGATCTCTTCGTCAGTCAGTAGTGTCATTTTTCATACGGAATCCATCCCTTCAAGGATGAGGTATTATGTGATGTTTCCCCACTGGATTTTTGTGATGTTCTCTTGGGCTAGCCATATATGTGGAAACGCCATGTTGTTTATGAGTCTCGACCCTGCAGTGTCATTGTTTCTCTGGGGGGTCATCTCTATAGAATACCAGAGGTAGTTCCGACTGTTCTTCCACCTAAACAGTGTTGCAAGGTATTATCTCATACTACAAAATTCAGCTTCTTCACAATATATTCAAAAGGTCAACAGAAGGACACTGCAACCACTCCAGCCTCGCCCCAAGAACCTTCTATCCAACAGAAGCAGGTCAACAAGATTGCAGCAAAGTGTAAAGATTCCTTCTACACATAGGCATCTCATGTAGCCAGACTGGTTAAAAAGTTCCAACCCTTCCAGCCACATGTTCGTGACAACCTTCAACAAGCTAAGCAGTGCAACTTCTCCAACAAGGCAAGCAGCTCATCAAGATGCAGATTCAACAAACGCTTTTCCCTCTCCCCCGGACACTCAACGCAATGGAGACCATTGCTTCCTAAGGAGGGAGGATTGATCTAGGTGGATATCGATGGCCACCCACCTTTTCCAACTGGCTCAAAACATGTTTTTGGAAATTTTGGTAATTTACTGGCTCAAAACATTTTTCTGGAAATTTTGGTAATTTACTATTTTTGGCAGTTTTTCGAACTTCCAGAGCCGTTTTGAGGCCCTAAATGACATTTTTTGGGCATCAAACCTTTGATGAATATGAGTCTGTTCTGATGAATATGATTCTATTCTAGACTTGATATTCATTTTCATCAATTGTATTCCTCGGATAGATCTTTCTAACGATGTATCAAGCGCCCCAAACGAAGATCGTATGCAAAAGTTATGCCCATGGGAAGTTGACGTATCAACTGCCCCCATCGGGGCTCGCAAACCTTTTGGATTTTCATCTTCCAGTGTTAGGGTTTTGGATTTTACTTATGTTAAAAATTTCTTTGGAGCCTCATTGTAATGATCATCTTCTTTTGAATGCGAGTAGTCGTCACATCTCTTCTTAGAGATAAGCTTCCACCATTCTAGCGAGTCTTCCACTCTGTATTTTTATAGTCTCTGTACATTTATTTCATTAATAGAAATCGTGTATTACTGTATATCTATGTTTATGGTTGCATCTCTAATACATTTATGTTATATTATTGGATATCCATGATATCTCTTTACAATTCTTTATTATATCTCCGCTCTCATTTCATGTCGAAAACCATCTGGATCATGCAGGAGTAGATCCAACCATTCGGTTACCATAATTTAATGGAGAAGGTTCAGAGGACCTAGAGAAACATTTATTTATTTGTGAAAATATTTAGGAATCCAAATAGATCTCTTATGAAGATACAAAATTGGATCAGCTTGTAGTTACATTCAGAAACCACGCACTAGATTGGTTTATGAGCCTAGTAGTAAACAATCCACAAGGATCACCTACAAACATCACAAGTGTAAAGAGGACACTAATAACTGAGTTCCAACAACCAATTTCAGAAGATCAATGTCTGAATGAGATGATAGAAATCAAACAGAATCCAGGAGAGTCATTTTGGGAAATTGATTAGAAGTTTAGGTGATTGAAGGGTAAGTTGAAATATCCCATAATAGACATGCAACATAGGAAATTATTTATAAACTCACTATTGCAACATTTTAAATATCCATTAAGGCAACAAAAGTTCCAAACTTAGACTAAGGCTCTACAAGAATCCTTACAACTATAAGAGAATCATTATAAACATGTGGATCTAGCTAGATAACAATTGAGAGAGGATCTCAATAATATGACATTTAAGTTGAATCATAACAAAGGAAAGGAAAAGAGGCAATATGTTTGATGTACCTTATGTAGAATAGAAGGAAATCATAAAAAAGAGTGTCCGAAATTTTTATAGTACTTGGGATCAGGGATTCCAAATCTCTTACCTATAGGTGGACTATGGTGTGAAATATGTAAAACACCTGGACATGATCCTATCATTTTCTAGTGATGCAAAAATACCAAACAATGCCTTAGAGTACATTCTGTAATTTCTGCAACTCTTTAGGACATGAGGATAAGGATTGTCAAACTTTGGAAATGATGAAAGAAAGGACCCCAAATGCTTATATGATGTAGTATGAACCAATGACAGGTCCACCTAAGAAACAATATAATAATGCGTAGAATTTTACAATGCCACTACAATATAATCAAGTACCATTGTATAATAAACCGTGCATAGATAATCAAAGAAACAGAGGATGATTTAGAGGAGGACATGGAAGAGGAGGATTCAGAAGAGGAAAAGGTCCAGTAACCTGCCACAATTTCCATCAACTTGGACATTATGAAAGGGATTGTCCACAGCCACCGATAACATGCATGTATTGTCACACAATAGATCATACTACAGAATATTGTCCTATACTTATAACAAAAAAACAGGACAAAAGGAATCAAAATAACCAAAATGTTCAATGGATTTCCACATAAACTAGAGAAGATGGAAGAAAATTAATATAGTTACTTGAGGTGGAACCAAAATAGGAGCAGATGCAACAAATCATAATCAGAACCAAGATCATTGGGTTAAATAAAATGCAACACCTCAACAACATTTTGATGCGTTCAAGGAAAAAGAAACATTCAAGAAGGATAGACAAGAAATTTTGAGGGAGAATATTGCTTCTACTTCAAATGCAAAACGAGGATATGATGGGCCAATATATGATATGCCTTATCAATTTGATCATACCAAAAAAGATCAGTCTTCAAAAAGGTAAGTAATCTAAGAAACATTTTGGTGTCTTACTTGAAGTTATTGAATGATCAAACATCTATACAAGTATTACAAAGTTTGATAGAAAATGACAATCTTAGAGAAGAGACACAACTAGAACAAAAGACAATAAATCATTTCCATAGGAAGACAAGAACAAATAAAGAGTTTAGAATGAATTTTGGCCCTTGACCAAGTTTTGGGAGATCCTTGGTCAAGTTTAACCTATTTTAGGACTTCGACATCCTGTCGAAGGAGGAGCGCAAGACGAAGCAGAGATCACAGGATCTTGGCCCCTTTTTGGGCCCTTTTTGGGATTTGGGATTATGTAACGGGTATGGGATGTTGGCCCATGGGTTTTCCCATGCTTAGGCCTATTTGTAAAGTATATATAAAAGACTAGGTGATATAATGAAAAAATTCATAAGGGAATAGCTAAGTGCTAAAGTTGGATCTATGTGATCGAGATTGTAAGTGCTCTGTGCATATTGTGTGAGACTTGTAGAGCTAAGTGCAAGTCATTGTAAGAGGCTACGGAAGGATGTGTTCTTATATCTACTCGGGGAAGGAGGATCTAGTGAACTTCAMAGATCTCATGTCCTATGCGGAGTAAGGTTTTGAGGTTTTGTGCATGTAACCTATTGAAGAAGATAATAAAGAAGAAGGTTTGGTGGACGTAGCCCCAGGGTGGGGGTGAACCACGTATATGTTGTGTTGCTCTKCTTTGTGCAATGTGTTGATGTGTTTATGTCCTTACTTGCTAAGTTATTTGATATAGATAGATAGATATTCTTATGCTTTCTGCTAATGATATATATGGATGTTAGTCCAGACTTATATGAATGTTCTTAGCGCTTGAATCTTCTAGATCTGATCTATTCCTTTGTGCTAAGTGCTGCTAGATGCTAGATCTAGTTGACCACTGCATTGTACTTTGATTAGGGTTTAATTTCGCTATAACTAAGAACTGAATATTGATAAATATCACTGCTAAGTGCTCTGTTAAGAATTACAATCACAGATCTGTGTCCCAGATAAGGTTGCAAACACCTGAGTCCTGCAACCACACCTACCTCTACCTCAGGTGAGACTTCATCTTCTTCGAAGGTGTTGACGAAAGGACCGGTAGCTAGGGTTTTGTTGGTGCATTGTTGTAGCATTGAACCCTGGGTCTGCCCTTGTGCCAACAAATGGTTCCGTTGCCAAGACCTGAAACTGTGATTGTTGGTAACTAAGGAAGAAGAAGCTTTGTGCAAAGATCCATCCTAAAAATGTGAAAGCTTTGTGCATAGATCTGTCATTCTAGTGTGCATTATTTTACTTGATTTATAAAGATATGTGCTAAAGAGAGAAGCTCGATCTGAAGAAAAGAGGACATATCTGAAGAAAAGAGGTAAGATCTGCAAGCTTTGTGCTCTGATAAAGGTAATATTAGTGAAAAGTTCTAGATCTGAAAGGTTTATGCTCTGTAGAGGTAAGATAAGTGAGATAAGTGGAAATTTTTGTTTCTAAAGTATGGATCTAGGTATGTTTGATAGATTTTGTCCTAGCTTGAAAACTAGGGCACTAATATATGAAAGAAAGTTTGATATGCATAGATCTGATAAGAATAGTGAAATATATGTTATACCTATGCATAGAAAGAATGCTTGGACTAACAAGTGTATGCAGGATCATAGAAAGAAATGTTTGCAGGTTAGCTACCATGATTCTAGCGCACAGTATAGAAAGATTTGGGAATCATTTAAAATAAATAGAGGATTAATCCTCTGTTACAGTTGCAGGAAACTAGGACATCTTGCTAAGGAATGCCCTGGGAGAAGATCTAGTTGTCTTTGTTGCAAAGCTATGGACCATGAAGTATTGGATTTCCCTAGAATGATTGCTAAGCTTGAAGGAATGAACATGAGACAAGAAAATCCTAAGGCAGATCCATAAATGGAAGAACCCCAGAAAGAATCAGAGAAAATATTGCTACAGATAAAAGAAACCCTGAATGACCACCGACATATCAGTTTATCAGAAATATTTAAAGAAAAAGAATGCCTTGAAGCAAGAATAGGAGACTTCGACATTGACTGTGTTCTGGATGAGGAAACACAGGTGAATGTCATGACAGAAAGAACTTGGGAACTTTTAGGGAAGCCTGTTATGACTCCTTCATTGGGAGGACTAGGTCTATTTAGAGGAAAGTTGATAAACCTATGTGGAAAGCTCACCCAGATATCTATGAACGCCAATGGAACTTTGGCAGAGGAAGATTTTGAGATTATTAAATTTATTAAGAACAATGCCCCATTTACCATGTTACTGGGAAAACCTTGGATTGAAAGAAATCAGGCCAGAAGGCAAGAAGAAAAATAAGTTTTAGAGAAGAAGCAAGAGTTAAAATATTGCATGACTAGAAGGATTACACACTTAACTGAAGAACAAAAGAACAAATCGAAGATATTTAACACTAGAAACCTGGATATCAATGTTGCAAGAACACTAGAAGACCCACAGAAGATTGAAGTACCTATTCCAGATAAAGAAGAAGTATCACCCTCGACTCTTAGGAAAGAATCTCAACATTGTGAAGTAACTATGCTAAAAGAAGATAAGAATCATAATAGAAAAAGGCATACCGAAACGAAGCTCACTGGAAAGAAAGATAGAAAACTAAGTAAGAAGAGAGATAAGATCAACAAGATACAGAATATTCCAGAGGGAACTTCGCAGAAGGAAAATTTGCAAAATTGGAGCTTTGTCAGGATAACAGAGCAGCGTCACATGGCACTTCGCCATGGTGAAGAAATATAGCCATTGGGACCCATATAACCATTTAGTCGACCCCCCAAATGGGTATACATTCATTTATGGTTCTCCACTAGACCGTTGGACTACGCTATAATGGAAAGAACATAGTTAATGAAGGCTTCTCGACCGATTGTAAGCAATTTGTTTCCAAGTTATCTATTTATCCCATCTCACCATGCACCAAGAACACTTTTGCTAATCATGAATTTGAGCCCACGGGCTTGTTGATTTTATACAGTGATCATTGAGCTATTGCCTTATATCCTATTTCAGTGTCTAAGTTACTCCTTGAACCCAAAGATTTTCAACCCTGAGCGTGTATGTCGGACGAGTTCAGTATAGTAGAGAGAGTTGTCAAACACATTTTGATCGACCTCATGACCGAAAGAGTCATGTCAATGTCTACAGGTGTACAAGCATCATCGACGAGAGGATTGCAAGCCTCTCTGTCCACTGCTCGCAGATCGGGGCCATCATGACCGTCAATAGAGAAGAGAACCAAGCATAAAAATGACCTAGAAAATGTGAAGTTGATTACATCCATATTGAGCGATTACATCCCGCCTCTAGCTGACACAGTGTATAGTGATAGTGTGCCAAGAGACTTCAAGTACACTATGGTCACTGCGTCCCTCCCAAAGGGGATACGCGCAGTTTGAACAGAGCAGGGCAAGATCACAGTGGTTAATTTCAATGAATTCAACCTCAAAGATTGAAATATCTATGGTATTCTCGCCCCATACAAGTACCTAACCATATTAAAGGGAAGAACTTGAAGATCATCCCTCAGTCGTGGACAATGAACCTCGTGCAGTCCAACCTACTGAATGTCATGAAGATCCCACACTTCGGATGATACCAGGAAGTCAATGCATGTGTCAAGATTCTACTGTTGTGTTACCATGGTGGCTACTTATGGCTAGAACACTGCATTACCGTTGACTCAAAACTGATCCACATGATCACAGGACTAAGTATGAAAGGACCCGACCCACAGGAATTTTATCCAGGAAAAATCGTAGATCACGCACTTGCACAGAAGATCAAGGATACATATAGTGACATTTAGAAGGGAACAACAGGCTACAAGGTAGCTTCCATCCAGAGTGGCACAATGCGCCTCACATGTCAAATGATATCTGGAAAGTTAGTAAGGAAGAACTGACCTACACAGTTCACTAACTTTGTTGTTGACCTCGCAGGGAAGTGCACAGAAGGCCCACAAATGAATTGGGCGAAGTACCTAGTTAACCAGTTGGAACTAGATTTCTGAGAAGCACAGGATCAGGGTTATGAATTTCATTTTAGCTGGCTCCTGGTCTTCATTGCATTTGTTTCCTTGGAGATGCCACAAGGAGTGACCTTCCCCAACATAGAGCCCTTTGAACTGCTTGCTGTGAAGTTCGCTACCCTGTGGTATTCAACTGATATGAACAAACAGTGACAGTCGAATGCTTTGTTTCATGCATACTACCTCCCGCTAAAGTGAGCCATCAAATATGAGCATCGCATGACTCTGAACACCCTACAAAGGTTCTGACCATGAATGAAGTTCAACGCAGATCGACACTTTATATACATTACAACATGAGCAGATGAACATCAAGAGCAGCTCCAGTCATATTACAAATTTACAAAAGAAGACCTTAAGGACATCACCAAGGAATGGTATGATGAACTCCTTATCCCCACCAACCCTACAGAGATATCTAATATTGAAAACCCAGAGGACACTCATAAAGAACAGAATACACACATAACTAGCAGACAAAAGAAGACTGAGGAGGTCTAAAACTTAAGAAGCACCTTAGTGAAGACTTCTTCCATGTCACCTGACCGACGGGGTGGTGAAGAAGTATAAGCTGAACAAATTCCAAGAGAAGTAACACCACCCAAAGATGAGGTTGACCCTTTGAAGAAGCAGAAGGTTTCCCCCCCAAAACCTTCTTCCCGGAAGAAATCGAAAGCCTCTATGACCAAGATGCAAACTGTCCTCACCTTTGATGACTTTGACTTCATCATATTCGCCCTTAACGATGCTTCACTGGAGATAGCAGAGAAAGAAGGAGCAAAGCAATAAGAAATGTATGATAGGATTGAAGTTGAACTCCAAGAGGTACAATAGGCCCTTCAGTCCAGCTGCACAGTCTCCATTACGCCCCTGCCATATGGAGAACCAGAGTTGGGATATGAGCCAACCCAACTCCACTAACTAGCTGAGACAGTCGAAGCTCACCTTCGACGAGCACAAGAGGAAATAGAACAAGCCACACAGGCTTTGACGCAAGTGCAAGGAGTACTTGTAGAGAAGCGTCGAGCTGTAGAACAGGAAACGATTGCTCTCCAAGAAAATTATGATGAAGAAAAAGCACAACTACAGTAAGGAAAAGAACATTTTCTCATGGAGAAACTCGAGGTGAAATAAGTGGTCAACAGATCACTTCATTCTGTGACAGTTGTAGAAATAAATGCAGAGGATTGAGTCACCCAGCAAGTAGAGAATATCACAAAAGTTATCCAGCAGCTACAACAATGCATATCAGATTTAGATCTCTGCGTAGTGCCCGAGACCCCACAGGATGTAAGGGATCAAAGAGAAGCAATTTCTCGAAGCACATTTGAGAGAATAAAATCCCTTGCTATGGAATGTAAGAAACTCACTGATTGCAGTGACTAGACCTATGAGCAACTCACTGAGAATACAGAACTAAACGCACTGGAGTCGCAGCTCCAAGAGGTGAAGTATCAACCTGAAACGATACAAGTGCAACAAAAGCGCCTATAAATTGTTGAAATAATGAAGTGATCCCAGGAGTAGCGCACTACCCAGCAATAGATCCACACTATCCAGAACAAGTTTATGGAAGTAACTCAGAGGATTCAACCTATACGAGATAAGGCCTATCAATTGTTCACAAAGGTAGAAGGACGAGGAGCAAAACTAGAGCAGGTGGTCATTGCAGCTGAGTAGTGCCTAGAGGGACCAGTCAATGATGCATTCATCCAAGAGTTCATTGAACAAGAGGCCAAGGCAGAGTAGCAAGTCGAAGCAACTCGAGCTACGCTTGAGGATATTGAAGTAGAATTATCCAGATCAGAGTGACTCAGGACGAGTCACATGTGAGTGTTGGGGGCGTATTGGCCCTTGACCAAGTTTTGGGATATCCTTGGTCAATTTTGACCTATTTTGGGACTTTGAAATCCTGTCGAAGGAGGAGTGCAAGACGAAGCAGAGATCGCAGGATATCAGCCCATTTTTGGGCCCTTTTTGGGATTTGGGATTATGTAATAGGTATGGGATGTCGGCCCATGGGTTTACCCATGTTTAGGCCTATTTTTTAAAGTATATATAGAAGACTAGGCAATGTAATGAAAGAAGTCATACTGTGTGAGACTTGCAGAGCTAAGTGCAAGTCATTGTAAGAGGCTGCGGAAGGTTGTGTGCTTAGATCTACTCGGGGAAGGAGGATCTAGCGAGCTGTGCAGATCTCATGTCCTATGCGAAGTAATTTTTTGAGGCTCTGTGCATGTAACCTATTAAAGAAGCTAATAAAGAAGAAGATTTGGTGGACATAGCCCCAGGGTGGGGGTGAACCACATATATGTTGTATTGCTCTTCTTTGTCCAATGTGTTGATGTGTTTATGTATTTACTTGCTAAGTGATTTGATATAGATAGATAGATCTACTTATGCTTTCTGCTAATGATGTATATGGATGTTAGGTCAGACTTATATGAATGTGCTTAGTGCTTGAATCTGCTAGATCTGATTTGTTCCTTCATGCTAAGTGTTGCTAGATGCCAAATTTGGTTGACCACTGTGTTGTACTGTGATTAGGGTTTAACTGTGTTTTAACTAAGAAATAAATATTGATAAATATCACTGATAAGTTATCTTTTAAGAATTACAATCACATATCTATGTCCCAGCTAAGTTTGCAGACACCTGAGTCCTACAACCAACCCTGCCTCTACCTTGGGTGAGACTTCATCTGCTTTGCAGGTATTGTCGAAAGGGCCTGTAGTTAGGGTTTTGTTGGTGCATTGTTGTAGCATTGAACCCTGGGTCTGCCCATGTGCCAACAATTAATGCAAATATTGGAGACTTTAACATGGGTTACATCATATTATATTTGGGATCTGAGGTAAATGTTCTTCCTAACAAGACTTGAGAATGCATGGGGGAACCTACACTGGGTTATTCACCTATTCAGCTGAAATTAGAAAACCAACATAGATTAATACCAATTCTTCAATTGAAACAAATACTCATGGATTTATATGATGTGTGCACTATGGAATACTTTGAGGTAATTGATATAGTAGATAATACTACACCTTATCCAACATTGTTGGGATTGAATTGGGAATTTGACAATAAAGTTATCATCAACATGAAGACCTAAAAAATGATGTTTGAATCAAGAGAGTATATATTCATAGCACCATTATATCCTTCGTAAGGTGGAAGATATGTTGAACCTATGACAAATAACTTTATCACAGAACAAATAAACCAATTCTATATAACTACCTCCTGCTAGCGGGGAAAATCTCCCTATACTAGGTTGTGGTACAAGAAGAGCACATACCTCCCTTAAAAGACAGTTCTATTCCTAAGCTACCCCAAATTTGTCCTAAATGAAAGAGAAGAGAGAGGAAATAAGGTCAGTAGGTGCACCTTTGGTCCTTGTGGTTGGTGTAGACCTCTTTCTCCTTTGCAACTTCCTAGATTGGGGGTCTCCTCCCAAAGTTGACCTATAGAAACTTAGGAAAACAATGATACAATGTATACGATCTCTAATTATCACTTTAAATATTCAGATATAGACACAAATTCATAAATCAAATAAAAGCATATAGACACAATGTTTTGGGATAGGAAAGAACTCTTTTATTCAATATTAAGATCAGAAAGATTACAACCTTCTTTGACAATTTCTTTGCAAACCAGGTCTGGGCTCTTCTATCGTGGCTCCAAGTGCATCATTCCCATGCTTGCCTCTCACAACCAACTGATCTATTGGGAAAAGGGAAAGGGTTGTATAAGGAGAAAGGGTTGGAGGGGAATGTTGAGGCCAAATCTCATAAAGGGATGCAAAACATAGGCTAAGAAGGGAAGGGATTTTGGCAGAGTTTACTTTTTCTTTTTCTTGTTGTTGTAAATGATACCGCAAGAAATCTTTTTATATGAGAAAAAGATGTTTGTTTGGTTTGGGGATGGGATACAATGGATAAAACGGTTGGGAAACCCTCAATAGCCCGTAAAATTCGCCGAATTCCTTGCAATTTTTGGAGGTAAACACAAGATGACTAGCATGCAGCTCGTGTATGTACGTAGTCTAACAAGCATGCAGCTCACGTGTGTACACAGGATATTATTTCAGTAGAGAGCGTACATGTTCCAAAAAATAGTTTTTTAAGAAGAAGCCTCAACAATAATTTTGCAAATTATGTAAGTGGAAAGGCCAATGCCATGTATGCATAGGTAAGGAATTTTTGGAATATAACACCTCCCGCAAGGAATATTACATTAACCCAACAACATATGGAATACTTCGTTGGATAATCTCATATCTATAGTTTATGGTTTATACCTATGGTTCATACCTTTGGTTCATAAATTTGGCTTATACCTTCATCTCATCACACGATTAGACTGTCATCACCATCACCCTTATGCCACCCCTAGTCTAACATGTCACTACCTCCACTATGTGCTTAAACCCCTCCACTATGTCCCTCTAGCCATTAGAAGGTCAAATCAAGTCATCTTAGTATGTTTCTATCTCATCAGAAGTCTTCATAGTGCATCTTGAGTACATCTCCCTCATTACCATTATTGTACTTATGAGGCTTGTGTCAGTCGATCTCATTGATTTCAGCATACATGTTTTAAAGGAAATAATTTGAGATTTGGTCATTAGGTATGTTTAACTATTTTATCAAATATTCGAAATTTGCTCCTAGTTCGGTGCTGCAGAAACTCCTAAAGTTCAAACAAGCATTGCAGAATCTGCTACATACTGGATGACAGAGGGGAATTGGAGGTTAGAGTTGTTGCAGAAGGTTTCATGCTATCTGAAGAATATCTACAGTCAAGCCATGGTGTCCAGGTACTCACTGAGTTTTTTGAGCTACATTGAAGATCAGATTAAAGTCATTCCTACATTTCTCTTTCTGGGCACTATGAATTGAGGATCTATATTCCAAACATACCCCTTTACCTTTGCTATCACCAAATTCTCATCTTATCTGTAGTATTGTCAACCTCTTCTATCACAATTGATAAAATCATGTTGTCAAAGCCATTGTTCCTATCTCTTTCTTGGCCCTTGTTGTTATACTACAAAATCTAATACGAATCCCATGTTCCAGCTTTGCGAACCTGTGCATAAAACTCAGCATTTTTATCCTCTGATTGCATGGCATGTATCAACTGAATTCCTTTATATTTTCATTGCTATTCCAAGTCTAAAATCTATCTGTGTTGAAATTTTAAAGAGCCTTGTTGATTTAGGTGGTGATGACATTGCATGATGGTGAATTATTAGCTTAAAACCCTAGCAGTTGCCTCCTCCTTGCATATCCTTTTTCCTGAAGGGTTTTATTCCTTCTTAGCCATCAGTTTCCCTTCCATAAGTTCAGAAGTTAAACAAACCGAAAAACCCTGAAGCCTTATATTGAAGTTGGCCTTGAAAAATATTATATTCAAACCCGGAGACCTATGTCCTTGTTTGGCCTCTCATATCTCTCAGATTATTGCAGTGTTTTCCTCCTGTTATAGAAAATGGATACACCTCAGCAAAAACAGTATCACAAAGGTTAGAGTGTAGTCAGGACAAAGTCTTGTGATATGCAGTTGGTTGATGATGAACCTCTGATCAGAGAGGTCTTCTAGAGGGTTCGATGTTTAAATTTCTATCAAAATATGCAGAGGGGATACCTTGAGGTAGCCAAAGAGTTTGCCTTAAATTTTGATGGCACTAAAACCAAGGTGGGAACCCTTGAAATGGAGGTATCTGAGGCCACCATTGCAGCAGACACTAAGATACCCAACACTGGTCAAAGATGGTTTAAATCCATGACTCTTAATGCAACCTTCTCTAAGGAGTTCCTCAAACCAGAGTGTCAGTGAGATAACCTATCTAAGGGAGTGCCTAGGATCCACTTGGTTGAGGTATTTGACAAGATTGTAAAGGTTATCTAAATATATTTTACCTATGAGGGCATATTCAATATTATTTACCAATATCACATTAGACTTTTGTTTCACTTCACAGGCAAAGATCTAATGAACATCCATTTCTAGTTGTTTAGGAGTATGGGGAAAATGGTTGATAGGGTCCAAGACAAGTCCAAGGATGTGGACAAAAGTTTTTTCCACTTAGGATAGATCAAGATGCTTTTGATGGAGGAGTTGAAGAAAATAAACATAGCTTGGGAGCAGTTCATTGTCTTTGCACAATTGCAGTTAAATGTAGCCCCTACTCCTCAATCTAAGGTGTAGAGCCCTTTGCAAGATGACATTGTTTCTCATACATAAACAAGAAAAAAAATAAAGGGAAAACACATTGTGAAAGATGATGAGGCTCCTAAAAAACAAGAATGATAAGAAGGAGGAGCTCATCAATCTCCATAGAGGAATTTTCACCCCAACCTGCTCCAGAACTAGAAGAAATTCCCTCAGCTAAAACCACAGGAAACAAAGGGAGAAAGTTACTCTTCCCCTGGCCTATTGTTGTAGTTGAGACTAGATCTATGAGGCCCTTCACCAGGTCATCATCCAAGAAGGAAATTTTTTTAAAAGGGGTCATAGCAGAAGCTCCTATCAAGAGGAAGGACAAGGGTAAAATTGAGACTGCTAAAAAACACATTGAAGGCATAGACATAAATTCTCTCCCTGAGAACCCTACCTTCGAAAGATTGATCAGACAACTCAGAGATTCCATAAAGGAGGTTTCTCTCCTGAAGGAAGAAGGGTTGGCTGAGAGGAAAAAGTTGAAATACCTTATGTATATGTACAAGGAAACCATTGATCTATCCATATTTATAGAAAATATATTTTTTCCCCTTCATAGGTAGCTTAGAAATCTATACAGGTAGAACAAAGACTTACAATCCCATATCAAAAAGCTCAAGCTGGAGTTATATCCCTTCAAAGATGAGTTAGCTCAAATAAATCTTAATGTGATAGCTCAAGCTGCAACCAGGAGAAGTACCAAACTAAGGAGATGAGATGGAGTGGCTGAAAGACCCTCCATTTTGATGATGATCATCCTTGAATTTTGAATTTTTTGTGGGAATTATCATGAATATACCTGCTTAGGAGTCATGTACAGGCTTATACACCTTTTTCTAAGGATTTTGTTTATTTTTGGCTCAAACTTCATAACACAAAAAGATACTGGACATTTCATAGCCCCTGGCGCTGCAAAATGATTTACACAGACAAAGGTTGTAGGTTCTCTACGAAATGCGTTGTGAAATCATTTACACGTGCAGAAGTTGCACAGTCACTACGAAATGACCTAGACAGACATAAATCCAGTGTTTCTACGAAATCTATTGCAAAATAGTCTACATAGGCGGGCGCTGCAGAATTCCCTATAGAATTCACTACGAAATCCGCTACGAACTGGCTAATACAGTTAGCACTTTAGGGTTCACTACAAATTCTAGATTTGATGGGTTTTGAGGGAATCAATGATCACCGGGTGGAAAATGGAGCTTAACACAGATTCTTGAAGGTTAGTTGAAGCTGGTGGACACATGGAAATGAAGGATATGCACTAAGGAACAACTCACTGTGCAAATATTGTGGTGTTAGGGTTGTTGCCAGCATTTTCCTTGGTTTTAGCAGTTTGTTTATTCCACTTGTATAAATGTAAGATTTCTAGTTTTAAGTGGAAGAATCCTATGTTAGAGGATCCAACTCGAATTGTATGTTGTCACTCATTCTATAAACTATAAATGCGTCATTAGAAGTACATTTTGAGGTTCGAATGGTTGAGCTAGCATAGACTCCCTTATGTAATGTTTTGATGTAACAGAGCCAGACTCTAGTTTTTATGTATGAAATCTGAGACATTTTTCCTAATAGAAGTCAGCTTCCTTTTCCATTATCTTGCTTCTTTCTTACTCTGATTTTCTCATTATTGAATGATTCAATTGAGATATTATATTTGTGTTACAATGTATGCTTGATTGTGATGTTGTTGTAATTGTTATCATTGTTTTAAAGTTTATATCAAGAAGTTCTTGTGTCTGATATTTTTCTTCACTTGTCTGCTAGTAAGGACTGATTCTAGTAGTACACTTATTCATCCTTCTCATTAAGTTAGCCAAGACCTCACTTTCTTATGCATTCTTACCTAGAAAATTTTGTGTTTGAGCATTTCTATGTTGATTTTTGTCCATTTGACATTATATCATAAAATTACCATTACAAACCTATTTGATGGGTATTGGGCTTATCCTCTAGAATTCCGAGGGTTAGTCTTAGTGATAACACCTTTGATCTAATAGATCTCTCCTCAAAATAAACAGATCATCAATACGTCATCTCGTGCAACGAGATATAACTGCTCGTGATTCATTACATAATAAAAACTTATTTTGGGTGCAACAATGATACCAACTGAGACAAATACAGTACCCAACCATGATAACAGGAATTTGAACCAGACGAAAAACAACAACAACAAGGAAAGAATGACTCGCGGAATATAGTCATAGTGACATTAACAACAGTGTAACCCTTTCCCTTTAAATTTCCCTTTTACTTATACATGTGAGTCTTTGACAAAGTCAATTGAATCAATCAAATCCACTTATGTCCATTCCTAGTATTTTTTTGATCCACCCGCATTATTTCCTTTTTTGCCACTTTCGAAGCTTCCATCTTTCACATGGTGCATTTGAATTTTTCCATTGGTTACTCATCCTTATCTCTTTATCCAAAACAAAAGGACCCAACAGGCCCTAACCACAAATGTGGACTCACCCCAACTAAACCTTTGGCTTCTTTATGAGGGATTTCTTCAAACAAAGAGCCCAACTCTGGTACAATCTATAGGGATTTCTAGAAGAAATTATCATATAAGGGGTATTTCCATTTCCGGACCAAAATAGATGCACCCGCAAAAAATTATTGAGTGGAAGCAACATTTGGTTCTTGAGGTTTAATGTCAAGAAGAGTTTCCCATTATGTATCCTACATGGAATTCAGTTGGTGCATCTAAACATATGTAGTCTATACTACAGGTTTGAACTCACGGAGCTCTTTCTTGGCATTCTGGGAAGCTTCAAACATTGCATCAAGCCAGTTATCATCTTCTTAAATCTCTTGGAATTTTCTTTTTTTCACAATGGGATATGTTATGGCCTATTCCTCCACATTCATCTTCTGAATTTGAACTCTCAATTCTTCAGTTGGCTTGTTCCACCGCTTCAGTAGGCCAACCCAATCATTGACTATAGTAAAAATTGTATTTCACTCCCCAATCTTGTTATGAAGGGAATACCAAATGACATCCCCTTCTGCAACCACTTGTGTTATCTTCTCTAGCATAGCCTTAGGTTGATCCTGCTCTTTCAACCAAATTGCATCCATTTTTTGTTGTAGGTTGTTTTCCTCTCATCCAATTAGGACCATGCATCTGCAAGGATTTAAACACATTGCGTTGACACAACTGGAGGAAAATCATCTGGAAGTTGAGGGGAGACCTCCCAAAATGTAGGCCAAAAATCAACTAACTTCCCATAAACACCATCAAGTTTTAATTGAGCCCACACACGCAAGTTGTATGCTTGATCTCGCTCCTCTGATACTGACTCTAACTCATGTCAATGCAACTAGTGTGTCTATTGTGTTATCTCCTCATTGGATTTCTCTACACAAACAATCTGCTACTCAATCTGGGCATTCAAGGCATGCATAACATTCAACAATTGTGGGGTGGACCAAGCTGTAAAGTCTTCACTGGTGATAGAATGATCTACAGGTAGCCTCGAGGAAAGTGGTTTTCCACTTGCAATTGATCTCTCAGAAAAGCTAGGGGTATTGGCACCATTAGGACATGGATATGTAACTTGGAAGCTACAAGAAAAACTCTCTTGAACCTCACGGGGAAGGAAGGAAACAACCTCAATGCGTTGTAGACACAATTGTATGATTGCACAACATTTTTGAGGATCCTAGATGAAGGGCTCAACCTACTCATGAATGGAAATAGTGCTATGGGTAGATTTGTTTTGTTCAAGAATTTCCATGGGAATGTGTGGAGGATCAAGCAATGATTGAGTTACCTCTTCAATGGATTTTTGTAGCTCAGGATTGGGGAAATGTACTTGCAGAACATTTAATGAGGTAAAGGAAACAGTAGTAGCACTTCTATTGGTCACAAATAATGGATCAATGGTCTTATGCTCATCCATTTTAGTACCAACATGAACAAAGGATGGATGAATGACTGGTTTAACATTCACAGCAGATGTTATTTGTTGCATAAAGGTTTATTCATGAACTAGGGTGGAATGAGTTTCAAAATAGTAACAGTCGGGTCATCAATGATGGTGATAATGGGGATTGTGGACTGTAGAAGGTGGTGAACCATTATCTACGGCGGAAGTGAGGTGATAGGGATGGAATTGGGACAATGGGAATACTAGCATATGACTATGGTGAACTAGTGTGGACCTTCTTAGATGGAGCTGAAAAAGGAGCTTCAAAGGCTTCTTTGAAATCCTCACTTGTGAATACAATGTTGTTAGGAATGGATGATAACAATGGTGGTTTTGGAATTGGCTTTGGAAAATATTCTTCCTCCTCTTCTGAATCTGAATCTGAGGGTGTTCCCTATCTCTTTACTGCTACACTAGAACTAGGAACATCTGCAACAATTAGAGATTCCCTTTGCAAAATCAAGGGCAGATGATAAGATACCCCCAAGTTATTTTGAACCCTCTTCACAATAGGCCATGAAAAAATCTCCTTATCTAAAGTTTCTACATCAATATAATAGGGAAGGGGGGAGTGAGAATCTTCTCAGGATCTACAACACATGGTCACACAAAAGTGTGATCCCTGCTCATCCTGAATAAGATCTTTCTTGTGTTCATGTTAATCTTGTCTTGTGGGATCCACATGCACTATGTAGTACTAATTAAATCATTATATCATTGTAGGAATGCAAAAAAATTTAATATTAC
>ML813038.1:151350-215048 GCA_009831015.1 Picea engelmannii | reverse complement strand
CGTTCTCCACTTCAGATGTATCCACAAGTATTTACAAGAATCTTTACACAAGAAAATAGATATACAATATGTACAAGTGTGTGTATAATGAGTGAGATTTTCCTCTTATTTATATCTTCATGTATCCTTACACTTTCCTTATTTTAGGGCTTCTTCATTTAAAATAATTTATTTTGCAAAGCACTTTGACCCTTGGGGGCTTCTATAAGACTTATGAGGGTTTCTCCAACTTTATATGGTCATAACTCTCTAACCGTGAGGATTTATGTGACGTTCCACATACCACCAAAAACAACATGACAAGCACTATCCATCTAGGATAGTTTCACTGACAAATTCACTATCCTTCATCTCATTAAAATAAGAATGGGTTCTCTCACTCCACAAAGCGTCTTCCCGTGAGGGCTTTCACCATAAGGGGACCACTTTGGATTTCATCCATTTTTACTTCTTATCAACCATGACAAGACAATAATGAGTCATCTTTACATAAAAAAAACTTGGGTCCATTACCCAAACATTGTGCTACAGGTCTTTCTTCAAGGGTTGACATCAATGACAACCAACCTTAATCAACAATACAGAGGTAACAGGTGTGGTGCTCCAGTGGCTCCAAAAACCCTGTTGTAGGTATCGCGCTCATCCAGGTACCAGTCGCCAACTTTTGATATAATATTTTTGGCCGCATCTGAGAGCCTTGGGCACTCTTTCCTGAACAAAAAAAAATGAATACATGTGATAAATTGATCATAGATGAGAGAGTAGGATTTCTTGTACCTGTTCTCCCACAAGATGTTGAAATATACATGGACCGGGAGTTCTGAGGCATGCCAGCTCAGGTTCATTCTAGCAAAGTCATTTCTAACACAAATGACATCCAGTAAATAAGAATCCATGTAGAAGGACGGGGTTTCTGCCTCTTTCGGAGTTTGAGCATGTCATATGCAAGTGCTCAATTGTTTGGAAATGATGGCACCTCAGTTAAAACCTATTCTGGAAATGGCTATAGTATAAGCTACAAGATTCCAAGCCTATGAAAACCTGGAGCAATCTTTCTCCCCATGTAATCGGTAGAGAAGGACCATTAGATAGATATATGACTCCCTTAAGTTGATCGTCGAGTACCAACTAGAGGTCTGATTGGTGAAATTTTTATCCTCTCTCCACCACGAATCCATCACCTTGCTGGTGTCATGTTTCTCATAGAAGCTTATAAAAAAATCAATGTTCAGCCGCTCCTCCATCTCTCTAAGCTTGTAGTAATTTTGAACCTCCACTGGAAGGAAAACCCTGACACACTCGCCATTGTCGTCATTAATCAAACATATTTGTGTGTCAATGTGATCGATAATCCACTTTAGGAGTTCTATGCAGGGGAATACTGGAGTTCTGCTCACTACCATGTGCAGATACGCCTTTCGAACATTCGAGAGGAATTCATCGTTGAGTTTTCTTGTATTGGGATCATTGTGCGGGGTATATTCAGGGAATTCTTCCCGCTTGATCTTCTAGAAAATTTCTCCCCAATGCGAGAGTGTTGTCTTGGTCCCTATGCTTGCCTCTGTGTCTCCGAAGGCAGGGGGATGACTGAAAACCTTCTTGGTGGATGTTTTGATGACGGGCACCAGCTTTGGAGTGAATTCCAATTATTTCGCGACCACTGGGGAAGAAATTTCTCCCACCTCTGGTTCCTTTAGCTTCGATGCTCCTAGAGATTTCCTGGTGTTTGGTTTTCTCGAAGGCATTGTTCCTGCAAATGAAACAATCCTTTAGGGAAGACATACAAAGAGATATTGGATCATAATGTATATGTGAGGTAAAAACAGAGAAAAATTCAAACTAGCACATACCTTTAACACTTGCTAAACTCTGTGGTTTAATACTCACAGGATCTTGGAGACTTTTTACGGATTGCTCACCTCACTCCTCTGTCTAACCTAAACTTCTTTGTGTGCAGAATAATCTTGTTTACAATGGCTCAAAATAATTTGATGGGAAGATCTTACCATTCACATCAACTAATTAATCCGGGTGATGAGCGAAATTCAAACAAAGCTATTATCGAATCTCTACAATTTAATTCATCGTGGGTTGACGACAGAGGTGCGGAGGGTGATGTGTTGTATCGACAGGTTCAAATGGTCCTTTTGATTCGTGCACGAATTACCAACTAATGCGATATTTTGGAATTAATTATCCCTTTAAATGCATCGTATCTAGCATTACAACGTCCCATCGTGTTGTTTTCCAAGTGGGCAGGTCGGGGATCGATGATGTGTGGTAAATGTTTAGTTGGCAACCTCCTGTTTAGAACTTTTGACGCCGATTGATTTCATTGTACGAAGATGGCATGGAAAAACTTAATCGAGGTGTGACTCGGGCCTCGGGAAGTGATAATGACTCAAGGGAAAACTCGATCATATGTTTAATCGCTTTAGCAATGACACGTGATAGGTGGGGGCAGATGGTTTGATTGTGTATCCCAATCGGAGTTGGGGTTTTCAACAAGGTGCGTGTGTTAAAATAAAACTAGGACATCCAATGCTGAAAAGTATTGGGGTCGGAGGGAGGAATAAACCTGTCATGCCCTTTTTATGGACCTACCTCCTCAAAAATTTGCCAATGCCAAGAGTTTAGGGGATCGGCTATCGACGTTTCCTTTCTTTCTTCGTAAGCGCTTACTCCTTCAGCCTTTTGTTGATGCCGAAGGGATCGGTCATTGACGATATCCTTGGTGAAGCTCGTCGCGAAAGAAAACTCTTGTTTGTTGATGCCGACAATGATCGGTGCTCGACTACCTTGGTTCTTCTCAAGATTTCCTTTCATGCTTAATCCTTTCTGATGCTGAATTTCTTAAGCACGCCAGGGAAAAGTCTTGATTTTCGATTCTGTAATTAAATGTTAGTATTTTTAAGTTATGGGTTTTCACATGCTCAAGAAAACTTTGAGAGACCTAAATGAGAAAATGATAAGAAAAGGAAACATTTTCCATACTAAAGTCCAATCAGATAGTGCAAAAATATCAAGTTGTACCCAAAAATTAAAATTTGACATGGGCTTTTTTTAGGGTGTGTTGAGTGCTCAACAAGTTGGTAATGGGACATCCAATCAACTCAGGAAAGTAATGAGCATGTCGACGGTGACCCAAAAAAATGATGCGCAGGTTTTAGTATTCAATTGACTATGACATGTAGTAACACAATGAAAATTAAAAGGTACTAGTGACTTGTAATGACCCACGTGATGACACCAGGGCGTGGAATTAAAATTAGACAACATTAAGTACAAGATGATGTGAGTGAGACCTCCCCAACCAAAAAGCGAACATATGGGATAGATAACTTGGAAATGAAACTAAACTCTAGGAAATGTGAGCTTAGACCATATTAGTATTCTAGTAACAGAACCAGAAAAAACAAATATAGAAATGGAAAACAAAGACAGGAATAGAAAATAGAAATAGAATTAGAAAGCCTACCTACGAAACTCACTCTCGGAGACATTAGCGTACCAAAAATTTATTTATGAGGCAGAAAGGTAGGGCTTTAGGCATGCGCCATTCACCCAGTTGGGTCAAATAATTCCATCGAGTTGTGCTAATTTGACAGCTCTAGAATCACGAATTTCCACAACTATGAAAGGGCCAAGCCAATGCATCTGCATATTCCTAGGATGTTTTTGATACTTGTTATCGTATAATAACACAAGGTCGCCTTGCAAAAATGATTTATGCTTTATATGTTGATCATTTTGGGCCTTTTGTTGGTATTTCCACATGGTATGATGAAAATATTCTAAGAACCTAGCATCCTCAAGTACCATATGTTCCTCAATCCGCTCAACAAGTGAGTCATCATCTAACATCCTAGTAGATTGCGCAATGAATAAAATTGGGGTGAGAAAATCAGCTGACACAACTGCTTCTCTACCATATACCAGTGGAAATGGATTATACCTATATAATCGCTTTGTGGTATTCCAGTAATCCCATAACACAACTGGGATTCTCTCATCCCAGTCATCTCAATTTGCGCAACAAAGTTTAGTCAACCCCATCTCTAAGATTTTATTAAATGCTTCCATTGTTTTGTAAGCTTGCCGATGGTAGGGACTACTCTTATGATGCTGAATTAAAAATCCTATTGTAAGGGTTGTGATTGTGTCACTAATAAAGTGGGATCCTTGATCATTGGTTGATGATAGGATTTTTAGGGGATTTTCCAAGGGTCATAAATTTTGACTCAATTATTTGTTTGGGCTGAAATTTTATGGGGAGTTGTGTCTCGAAGATTTCACTTCCTTGCCAATTCATCGATTCAATTGGACATTGTTTCGACACTTTTTCAAGGCCAAATTCCTTCATATAAGGCATGAAATTGGGGTTTTAGTGTTTTTACGAGAATTTTTAATTTTTCAATTATTAGTTATCTCTTAGTTTATGAGCTTAATTAGAAAAGTGAGTTGAAATATAGTGTCACGCTATTTATCTCTTATTTAGTGTTCAGTTTTAGAGTCATGCGAGAATTTCTAAATTTAGTTGTTTTTCTAAAAAAATAGTTGTTTTTCTAAAATTAGTTGTTTTCAAAAATCCCAGATAGTAGTTATAAGGGGTTGAACTTTGAATGTAATTGTTAGGATGGAGAAGGAATAAAAGAGATTTATTTTTATGTTCTCCTATGTTTTCATTGTTTATTTGATCTTGTGAATGAATCTCAAGCTTTGACTACATCAATGGTCAACCTCCAAGGAAAACCAAACTAGGTAATAATATTCTAAAAAAAAATCATGTTGGTGTGGCAATAGAGAAATCCAAAATAGACTCCACTTAAGCCCATCGAGTTAGGTAATCATTTGTCATAATTATGTATATTTACTTAGAATTCTTGGCAAGAGGATTTATCAGACCAGTGAAATTGACAGTCCATTTTTCAAATTCTTGAAGTTCTTGGACAAGGTCTAGAGGTAACTCATCAAAACGAGAGGGATTCCCCACTCTCTGACATACATCATAGGCTTGGGCATATTCCTTAGCATATTTAAACACTGTATACCTCCATAACCTTGCTTGTAAGATATTCTTGGCAGTATCCTTGCCACTAATATGTCCTCCTGCAAATCCACTGTGAGATTCCCATAGAATATCGAGTCTTTCATGGTCTAGCACACAACACCACAAGATTTTATACAATACTAATTTGTACAATTGGCTCACAATTAGTTGATAGTATGTTGCACGAGCCACTAGGTTCCTTTTCTGAGTTGAGGAATATCCCTCTGGCATAGTACCATTTGTTAAAAATAATGCAATGTCCGACAGATAATTAGGAATATCCTCAATATGAAAAAATATCTACATCCAAGGGTCGATCATCTACAACTCTACAACTTTCTCCCGAATCTAGTGCCATCATAAACCTGGTAGTCCCTAACCTCTTATCCAATCCACCTCGAAGCTCTTATAGTTTTGAAACACCTTGAGAATTTCTCTTATCTTCTCTATTTCCAGTTTTCAAATGCTACCTCTGAATCTTCCCCTGCAGATTGAATACTCCGCCAACTTACTGAGCCGTCGGAAATAGGGTTAATGCAATCTTCCCACTTCCTTGTAGTCAGAGTGTAGAGGTGATCCAAGGCATCTTCTTCCATATTTTCCTCGGTCGGATCCATATATTGAGGGCATTGGTAAGGATCTAATTGTTGGGTTAATTTCATACCATCTGTTTCAAAATTCATGATTTCCTTCTTAATTTCTATGACATCAAAATTATCATAAGCCCATTCGATGCCTAATAGAGTTGGGTATGGGTCCTTTTCTCCCATGATTTATATGACCTCAAAGTTTTTGAATGTTTTAATGTTGGATAAGTCCACTTCTACGTTTTGTATCCTCTCCACATGATATATACAATATTGATTGTCCATGCACAATCGAATAGGTGAATAAACAAGTTTGGGCTTACCCATGGCTTCCCAAGTTTTCTTCACTAGTATGTTAATGTCAGATCCTAAATCTATCATAACATCACTAATTTTGTAGTCGTTGATATGGGAATTTAGTCTAAATTCTCTTCCATATCTCCACTTCCTCCTCTATATACTACCTGTATGTCTCTCTGGAAGATGAACAAAAATCAGCTCCATTGGGATCCCTTAATCCTCCACAATCCCATTTAGCATGTTATGAAACTTCTTGGTGAGTCATTCATCATCCAAAATGTTAGAAAATAATTAGAGCCACAAGTCAATAGTATTTTGAGATCTCGTTGGAGGATCCTTGTGTGCAACCAAATTTTCCGCATGGTTGGGTTGAAGTAAAAGGCTTGGTTCTTCTACCCTTGATGTTGCAGGATTAGAAATTCATCGGAACATCTCTTCAACATCTCGAAATAATTTTTTTGTACCATGGTGTCATATTTAACATCTTCTGGTACTTCCTTGTGAATCTTACTTTGATTCGGGTTATCAACATCAGAACCAGTCCTTGTTCCTCCTCGCATAATAATATTAATTTTGGGTGCCTTTTCTTCAATGACATGCTGGGGCTCGAAATTTATCAATTTGACGCCTTGTTTCCTTATGTGATATTCCCACTTCGTGATCAAATCATTCAAATCCTCGGTGGAATTGGTTTTGTTTCTATAGTGGTCACACCAAGGAGATCTTAGAAGAGGAAAATCTCTAGCGAGATGTCCCTACTCATCACAATTATAACACCAAGATGGTATTCTCCCACCATTTTTCCTACCTATGAAACCTATGTCACCTAGATGTCCTCCTCCAAATCCTTGAGAAACTTCGACAACCAGCTTGAATGCAGACCGATCCAATCTTTCTGTAAGAGCATTCAGAGCGTGACACTGCTTGGTGGTGTGAGTAGGCGACCCACATAATTCACAGTAAATTGTTTTAAGGATAGGGGTATATTTCTGTAGGACGAGGAAATGGTAAGGGGATTTCCTATGACTTCTACAAATTTCACAATATTCATTATTTTAACTTCCTTGATGATTTGGAAAGGAAAGGTACTACATAGGGCCATCAAATGGCACAATATATGCGACTTGCACAACCCCTCCGAATGGTCCTATCCATGGAGGTGCCATCAGTTGCGAAGGGGGTATTACACCACTCACTCTAGGACATTCCATCAATGTATGACCCTCAGTGTAGAAACTAGTACACCAGACCTGTGAGAAACCTGCTCTAGGAATGGTGAGTTCTTGAATGTTTTCAGTTAACGTGGAAATATGGCCTTGTAGTTGTGTAATATTATAGTCATCAGGTGGTATTAGCACCTGCAATATTCCAAGATATCCCTCCATCGCCTCAATTTTCATAGACTTCTCTAAGGCTTCTCCCAAAGTGGCTATCCTCTGTTGGGTTAAGGAAATGCGTGTTAATGGTAAAATTCCCTGAATGAACCAATATTCCCGCTAGTGGTATTCATGAATGGAGTTTTATAATTTCCCTATCATTTTCTTAAAACTTTGGTTATACTCCCAATAACAATCCCCATCTCTTTGTTTAATCTCCCACAAATCAGAGAGGGTGTGTTGTTCTGACTAGGGTAAACAAAACTCTATTGTGAACCATTGTTTGACTTGAGCAAGAGTGAAAGCATATCCTTGAGGATTTCCTAGTTCAATGGATTTCATATACCATTTTAATTCTCAACCCCTTAATGTGGTTTGGAGCTCAACTAGTTTATTTGCATCTAAATTTCCATGAGACCTCCAGATGGCCTCACAAAGGAACCAATGTTATTCGACATCCGCATCCCCTTTACCCCAAAAAGTTTTGGTATCTGGTGAGGGAAATGGTGTGTTGATGCACCATTGAAGGATTTGGGGACCCTATTAACATAAATCTTAAATGTCTTGGTTGTGATAAAACTAAATAACTTGCCACACTTCTAATATTGCTACCACTCAAACTGGTTGGACTAGAATGAGGAGAAATTGCATAAATTATGGGAGAGTTTATTGTATAATTTACCAGATTTTTTAGATTGTGTTGAGGGACTAGGAAATCCAAGGATGGTTCCTCTATATTTGGGATGGAATTCTTTAACCTAGGGGGTCACATTAGGAGGCCATATCATATCAGGTCCTGTATAGTGCTTCACATCTTCGGGCACAACAAGAGTTGATTATCCTGCAACTTCTTCAAAGGTTATAGCTTAGTATTTTTATTCGGTGGTGGATCCTATATTTATTATTTATTCCTAATTTTATTCACCTCGTCTACTCTCTCCAAAACTCTCACCTTTCTCTCCATACCTCTCCTTCAACCATCAATTGGCCAACGTTCCATGTGTCTTCAACTCCCTCAACTTCTCTAACTCTATTTTATGAATCTTCTCAAAGTTGATCTCCTTCGGTGATTGATCATGCCTCTTCATCAACTTTTGCATATGTTTTAAACACCTCTTTTCAATCACCAAAACCCATTTTTTATCCTGCTCATCTATGACACTCTTCTCATGACGACCCCGTATACCTCAAGAAATTCTATATCCTAACTCATTAACCCTCACCTGAATCACACACCCCTCATGCACAAGGTTTTTACACTGCCATTTCAACCAAAGGAACCCACAACATTCCATATTTATCCAACAAGATCTTAATCCATAACATGATTTCTCATAGCAATTTTCCTTGGGCTCCCTTGTAGAATATTGCTTCTACCTTGGAGAAATACTAGTTGTTTTCAATAGAAAATTCAATGATATATCCTTCCAATATGGTATGTTTTCAAAAACCCATAGATTTATAAATTTGATGAGCCAAATCATACAGAGCTACTAGCTTCTCAACGATCCAATTAAATATTCTCTTGACATGTTTTTAAATCCTGACACTTCTTGCAACCGATTAAGCCACTGAAATACTTATTCCATAAATCGGATCTAGAAGATTTTATATTGATCATTGGCTGGTTCATAATACAAGACAATGTCCTTCACAACCCTCAATATTGTATATCATAGCTTATCTTCTTGAAATATGAATTGGTCACAGCTAATTCTTTCCCACCAAGTCTCAACATTATACTTGAATATGTGATATTGCATCCTCTAAAAACTCACTTAAAAGTTGGGTCCTAGCAACAAAACCATTTATTGGTGTAAAATTGAAGACCAGGGTTCTCAGAAGTTACCAACAAAGGTACCACTATATTCTAGTATCACTGGCATATTCAATATTTTGCAAGGGAAGGAGATCTCACCCGAATCATAACCGATACTTATGTAAGATAAAGTGAGTTAACGAGGACACACCATCAGATCTAGCACATTACCAGATAGAACCATACTCAAATGTGGAGAGATCATATCATCAGAAATCTTAAACCAATTAATGCATTATATATTCCATGTTATGTAGCATAAAGATAAACATTTACATTACAGAAGCTTGTTAAACAGTAATTCAACGATCAATTACACAAAACATAACATATTGTGTAGTAAAGAGATGAAGCATCCATACACATAATAAAAAATCTTTGGTGCTCGAATAATCCATCATATATTATCATATCACAACCTAGCATACATAAATTACTTCTCACTAACATGCCATATACCGTAGAATCGATAATTATGCACCTGATTTGGACTCTCATCCTTCTACACAAACACAATTCATTCCTCAAAAAGCCTTTACAATGGATTATTGAAATAGAGAGTAATAGAGAAAGCTTAATGATAGAACAAAAGAGTTACTCGACAAAACTCAAGAGCGTACCAACATCAATCTGACAATAATTTGACAACAATAGCCTATCAGTAGCTTAACATTAGCAACAACAACTTAACAACAACCTTTTCCCATTACATGTTCCCATATTTATGTCTTTCCCTCGAGTATTTCTTTGGCTTCTTGTGTCTGCTAATGTCTCTTCTTGATTCCACTTCCTTTTCACATGCGCTCAAAGTTTATGTCTCTTTCCACTATTCTTACTACTGGCACATGACTACTTTCCTTGCTGGCACACTGGAAATTTTCTTTCCACCACTTGGATCTCTCATTGATGTACTAAATTGTTCCACAAAACTTTAATATTTCTGCAAAATTGGGCAGTCTTCAAAATGGAGGGTCTAACAATTCTCTTTGATTTTGAATATAGAGAATACTTAGGTTGAATTTTGTTTGATTTACATCTATTATTTTCACCATGACTGAATTACTGCACCAGTCCCATCGATTGTGAGGACTAGAACCCATCACAAAGGTACAACCACATCTCAAGCGGCATGAAGTAGGTGACCAATAAGTCGAAGGATCTTACCTTTGGTTAAATGAAATTGTTTTGGTTGAAGTGGAAGTGGTCGATGAAGGTCCTCCACCAAACTTTAACCCTCCTTTAGCTGATCTAGAAGTACCTCTACTTGTCCAAGATAGGGATATTTTTAGTGAGCCTTTTTCTTTGTTCAATAATCCTTACACCATGTCATGACCAAGTGTCTCATCCAGTATAGTTGAGCCATCCATCCCATCCTCAAGTGGGACTTGTGACATCCCAATGATGTCCACATTACCACACCTTAGCTCCATTAGACCTACACCATCCATCCCCTTTTCTATAGGTCCCTCGATTTGGGGTACCCCAACTATGTATTCATTCAAATATGTTAGTATAGCCATCATTACTATGCCCATCCCTTCCATCCCAATCCCAATTTTGGATCATATTTTTGATGGGGGGGAGAGCCTTGGTTTCAATATGGGGGTTGGATCTCCTTTTACCTCCACCATTCCTATGAGAAACACAACATCATCAGGTACAGGTGTACCTTTTGGGTGGAAATTTCCTAGTGCTTTTGGAGATATCTCTAGTTAGGATGGAGGTAGTAGTATATCAAGAGAAGAGAATACCCCTCCACACACATAATGACGTAACACTTATGGTGCTCATATAATTCCTTGATGGATGATAGTGTGACAATGCATTTTTTCGAGTGATCCCTAACCGGACCTGCCACTAAATGGTACATTGAATTATGAGGTTCCTTTAAAATCTTCAACGACTTGGAAATGGTGCTCCTTACACATTACCAGTTACCCATTAGGTATGAAATAGGAATAGATCTCTTGACTTCGCTTTTTTAGGATACTACCACTCACATTCTGATCATATTCATGAGTGGCGATGAAGGTGTAGGATGATTAAGACCATGATCCTTGATAATATCTTGATGGAGTGGTTCACCAAATCCATCTTTCCAACCATTTCCAAGGATGTATCTATGGTCAGGGTAGATACCAAATATCAAGCCATTATGCATTCCCAACACTTATACTTGATCTATTCTTAGTCAAGCACCCTTTATGACATCATTTTGCATTCTCCTAGTTCGTTGACAGATCCAAAGAATCCAAACCCATGACCCCATACCGATGGTGTTTTTAGTTATGTTTCCCATGTCTTTGTGAACCAATTAGTTGACCAAGTGGGTCACATGTCTATTTTGTCACACCTTTAGCTTCTAGTTCTAATGCTCAAAATTTCATAGTCCCTAATCAAACCTATGAGGTGAATTTGGTGTAGTCCACACAACCAAAGAATTCTCAACAACCTAGAGGAAAGAAGAAGAGGAACAAGAAGAAAAATCCCAATTCTAAGAAAGTTACTTCTCCCACCCATAACACTCAGGAGGGGGCACTAAAGAGAATAAAAACACTCAGTTTTCCTGCATGATTTGTGGGGAGGACCAACCTACTCACTAGTGTCCTCAAAAGGATGAGATATGTCATTATTTAGCACAATGGAAATCCCCCCAGTAGCATGTTATCTTAACTCATACTTTCCCTCCTCAACCTGAACATATAGTTGCAACAAATCATGCCCCTCCGCAAGGGGGAATGGTAGGTACCCCTCACCATGAGGGGTCTTCCTCGAATTCTTTTGTTTTCATGTGTGACCACATGGTCAATTTGCAAATGTGAGCTAAGAACTATGACACGTCTGAGCCTATTCCTACTGTGCATGAGCCAACATATTATTCCCATCTTCGTGGCCCTCTTTATATTGAGAAGCCATATTTTGACGCACTTCTTCACCACCCAAATGGTGTTCTTCAAAGAATGACACATAATCCAAACACATGAGCCACCCACAACTACAATATTATGGAAGACTTGACCCAGCTACCTTGTGCCATGTCTATCCTCAAAGTCCTCTGGAGCTACATAGTGCAACGAAAAGCCTTGTTGTTTTCTATAGGTGGGATTGATCCCTTGAAGTCGAGTTTGATGACCTTTGATTATGATCAGGTTACTCATAGTCTTTCCCATTATGTTACTTTCTAGATCAAAGTGTGCACAATGGGGAAACAAATATTCTGAACTGTGATTGATGAAGGAGCCTCAACTTTCATCATGTCTATTTCTTGTTGGAAGTTTATTGGATCTTCTAATCTTGACACATATGAAACATTGTTGAAAGCATTAAATGGACACATTTTCCAACCTCATGGAATAATCATCAGCTTACCCGTTGATTTAGGTGGTAATACTATCTCTATTGTTGTGGAGGTTGTCGATGCACCTCTTGAGTACAATTTGTTACTCACTTGGTTCTATGATATGAATACAGTTGTCTCGTTGGTCTTTAGGGTCCTACACTTCCCTCATCAAGAGAAAAGAGTGATGATAGATCAACTTGCATTTTGTACCCCAAACCTTGGATCCAATGGGGGCTCTAATGTACCCTTTGTTGGCAATACTCAACAATATTATATGCATGTTGGTGTAGGGATGTTCAAATATCCTTTTATTGTGGGTATATTTCCCCTCCCCCACTATCTCCTAATGCAAACACTGCTTCTATCAGTGTGATTTCATCATTTATTGGTGGATCCATCATCTTTGTTGATCCTTGGGTGGTACCTCTTGCTTAGGATGTTGAATCATATGTGGCATCCATGTTTCCCACCGAGGTTTATATTTTCAATCCAATAATACCATAAACATTCGTTGATATTGTTCAACACCTCCATCTCATATGAAGTGTGATAAACCTACTCCTCTTGTATGGGTTGTTGAATCTGTAAGTTCACATGACATCCTATATTTTGAGTTTCCTTAAAAAGAGGCCATCATGGACATCACAACTTCCATAGACAATCCCAAGGAAGATGAGCATAATCAAGAATCCTTCCTCCCTAGTTTGGAACCCACAAGATTTACCATGATGATTTGTGACCCAAGACTGGGGGAATTTTCTCAAGCATCCAATAGACCTCCTATTATTGACCCTTTTCCACCTTATTTATCTTTTTCAAAACTTGCCACTGAATTCTCTATTATCCCTTCCATCAAAGATTCAAATTTCATTATTCCTTCATGTCTTGATGGATCCCATTAAGGAGCTTCCCTATCTCATGAGACTACTCAAAATGAGTATATTTGTATGTATAAATTCCTTCCTATGTGGCATGGCCTTGAAATGGTAAGCCATATGATGCCAACATTGGTTCATGTGTTCATCGATTATGAAAAATATCCTTCGTCAGAGCCTAGAAATGGGCTCCCCTTCATCTAGATTGTTAGAATGTGTAGTGCCTTTTACACGTGTGTGGTGTGAGTGCTTTTTTTGCATATATCATATCCAAAAATATTTTCTTTTTGGAAATTTCACTATGCATTTTGACCATCATAATCTAGTTTACATGTGTTGACGAGATTGTGGGGAATTGTTTTACAAATATGGAGACTGCCACTGAAATTGAGGTACATGTTTTATAAACTGACATATAGGGATAGGGTTTTCCCTACATTTCTCGTTTTTCATTATTAAATGTTCATTTTTTCATCACAATGACTTAGGTTTTATCCCATTGGATTGTGACATTAGCTACTCCCTTTTGCATGTTGTAACCTATTTTGTAGTGCCTACCCTTCATGGGTGCCCTAGTTAGCACCCGAGTTTCCATTTAGTTCCCATGCTACATTTTCCCGTAGGCCCATGAGCCCTCCTTTATCCCCACCATGACTTAATGATTGAGTCGCATTCTTCTCTCTTCATCTATATTATGGCCACATCCCGTGGGGGTTCCCTAAAACTTTTTTATTGTTTCTCAACAACCACCTATGCATTTGTTTCTTGTGTCATGATTCTCGCCATTGCATTGTTGTTTTCTGATATCCCTCTTATTTTTGTTGCAGTATCCTTTAACCATCATCCTCTTGCATTATTTGGCCTCTATTTTTCATCCATCTACCCATGGAGAGAAAAACTGCTAAGAGTGGATCTCACTTTCCTGTACCATTTGCATTCATCTTGCTTAGGTCAGTTACATGCACTTGAAACATAGGAGCATGTTGTTAAGCCACTCATTCTCTCCAGTTGGGTATAATTTTATCTCTTTTTTGGACTCATAAAAGGACATAAAAAAGGTACATATCGAGCATACTTCTATTCCTATTTCGTTCTCTTTAAACCATGAAGGAGAAAAAAAATACAAAAAATGAGTGGGAGTTTTTAACCATTGTTCTATTCTCAAAATGGTAGCATTAGTCGAGTCTCCCTTGAACATGGTACCTATTTGATTCCTCATCATACAGTTGGGTTTTAGCTTTCCTAGGAGTCATCCCAATAATATGAGTCAGAGATAATCCTTCAATTGGTTACTCTTCCAGTCATCATGGAGAGTGGTTCAATGCCTCCTCCATTATTGCATATTCGTCCAGGTCTTGTATCTCGCTTCCAAGTCACCATTGTGTCATGCTATATGTTCAAGGGAAGTTTAAGCATGAGTCGGTCATCTGTTGTTTTATTGACTTTCTGAGTCAGTCATCCCTGTGTTATTTGTACTTGGTGATACTCTCTCTTCATATAATCTCTCATTGTGTGTTTCCCATCGATTGATGGGGGATACATTAAGTCCCTCCTTCAAAAAATTTCTTCCTATCGAATTCAACACATTATCTTAGAGAGGGATCTAGAAACCAACTAGTACCTTGGAGCTTGCATGCCTTAGTGGTAGGCCTCCCCGTGATCGATAGTAGGTTTACATCATTAACTCATGATCGATTGATTCTATGAGTTTTCGACATCAAATCCTCTATTCACACTCTCTATATTGTACTAGGTACCTTGGGGTCCATCTTCATCATCGGTGGGTCCCCTCACGTTTGTTAATGGTATATCTCAATGATCAATAATCATATGGTTTCTATCATGCTCAACATCAACTCATCTATTTTCATGATGTATATCCGTACCATTGGGGTTTGGGGGGCACATCCTTCCTTTAAAACGCCTCCTCCCACATCATTCATTTACAACACCCCCTCCCAAATTATGATGGAGCATATAACTTATATATGAGTACTTTGAAGACATTGGGGGCACTTCCCTTATTTCTCATTGTCTTCCTGATAGATATATTTTTTTCATAGACCCACATTGTATTTTTTGGTGGCTATGATTGTACAGATGACATAGATCCACATTGTGTTTTCCCATGGATATGATATTTTTTATGACATGGATCCACCCTGTATTCTTTCATGGCCATGGTATTTCATTTAACTTCATGGATCCGCAATGTATTATGTTGGCATCCATGTTTTGTTTCTCTTCCTAGCATGGGTATGCCTACCTCAAGGATGATATGTATATGTCGAATTGATGTTTGATAACAAGTACTCATCGGTTCCTTGATATCTGAGCTCCTTCCTTATTTCACTGATCACCATGAATTTTTGTAATCTATTTGAACCATCAGTTCCTTTTTTGACATCACACATTATGGGGCATTTTTTATACTTGTATTTACCACCATAGGTTGTGCAAGCATGTTATTAGATGTTATGATACTATAATTACATAATTGAGTAAAATTATCATAATTATTTCACAAGGAAATAATTATTTTGTCACAATTTCATAATTATGAAATAATAATTATTTCATAATTGAGAATAAACTCATAATTCAAAAGAAAGTTCATAGTGAGTTGGAAAAATCTCATAATTGAGCATGGAAATTGAGCAAAAATCTCATAATAGAGAAAAGGTTTATAAGAGGTTGCAAAAAACTCATAATTAAGCATGAAACTTGTGCATGACTAGTAATTTCTTAGTTCACATGCCATCAATCCTATTTATGAATTGTAATTGCTTAGTTCACATGTTATCAAGCTATCCATGACTTGTATCCACCTATCCATGACATGTATCCACCTAATTCACATGTCATGAATCATATCTCCAATCTCTTCTAAAATCCTATAAGAAGAGGCCAAATCAAGGAGATGGGGAGAATAGTTTTGAGAGTAGTTATTATGGAAAAATAGAGAGAGAAACTCAAGAGGCTAAGGAGGAGCATCGGGAACATGGAACTAGGAGGAATGTATCAAGACTCAAGTTAAAGGTACATTGATGTATTTCTCCATTTTGCATTAATATAGATCATTGTTTTTCCCCTTTCATATTGTTCATGTTCAATGCTATATGTTATATCTGATCTTACATTGAATAGGTCAGGATAGATCTATATGAATTTATGAATTCCTAATGCTAGAGAGAATTTGTAGATTGGTATTGTTTGTCACTTGTGGGCAGGTAGTAGGTTTAAGGAGCTTGGAGTTGGATCTCTAGAAGTACACCAGTCAAAGACACGTGAGGACAACCTTCAAAGGAAAAGGTATGTCTATTTACTATCTCTTAGCATAAAATAGGAAACATATTATTTGGATCTAGGGAGAACCATATGAATATAGAACCTCTATCTATCTTGGATCAAGGGTAGATCCAAGGGACATCTATCTTATCCGTAGGCCGAATTCATTTTCAACAGGTCTACAAAAATAAATGGATTTACGAGTATGAATCCTGGGAAGAAGACAATAATCATAGAAGATATATAACTTATGATGAAATGATCTTCGGGAGAGGAAGCATCTCCTAGCATAAAGGAAAATCACAATAAGAAAAATAATCTAAAGTTGAAGAAGAAAGAAATGAGAAGTATAAAACAAAGAAAAATTAGAGGTAGAAGAAAAGATAATAAGGGAAGATGAAGAAGCAATAGTAGCAGTAGAAGCATAAGATAATTAAAGGAAGTAGAGAGAAGAGAAAAGGAGAGAGCACTCAAAGAACACGAAGAGAAGAAAAAGAAAGAGGTATAGGAGAAGAAAAGGAAAGAGGAAGAAGACATGAAGGCACTAGAAGAGGCACAAGAACCTGACCCCATGGATACTAATATCTTGGGATCCTCTCATAGCACACCCATGACTAGAGGGAATTCCCCCCTAGGGAAATTTGTAGTTGGAGTATTCACACCATCTAAGGCCAAAAAATTAGCAAACATGAACTTATTTAGATTTGACAAGGAATCATGCAATATTGTTCAAAAAAACATTAGAAGATTACCTATCTTTGGAATCACTCCACTCGTAGTCAGCATAGAGAAAGATGTGGTTGAGAATATCGCAAAATACCCCTTGGCCATTGCTTTCGGCAAGTATGGATTTCACTCAAGCATATGAGAAAAATCTCAAGAAATTGGTTCAAGAGATCAAAGAATACAAAGGAAAGGATCATGAGCTCAAAGAAGAAGTTACGTTTTAAAAAGGCGATAGGAGAAACATCCAATAATTTAGAATAAGTGTTGATGAAGTAAGGAAATAATAATATGACCTATCCAAAGAAGTGTACATTGGTGTGCAAGAATCCCAGAAAACAACTGCTCTAATTATTGCACAAATGAAAATAACCAAAACCAAGAACATTGAATTTACTAGGATAAGGATAGGTATGAATGAGAAGAAAAAATGGATGGATAAGAACCTGTTGAGCACTCAACACACCCTAAAAATCCTATGTCAAATTTTACTTTTTGGGTACCATTTGATTTTGCACTGTCTAATTCGACCTCAGTATGAAGAATGTTTCCTTTTCTTGTTATTTTGTTTTCCATTTAAGTCTTTCAAAGTTTTCTCTAGCATGCGAAAACCATTAACTTAAAAGACTAATATCTAAATTAGAGAATTGAGAGTCAAAACTTTCCCCGACGCGCTTAAGGAATTCGACATCGAGAAGGATTAAGTGTGAAAGAAAATGCTACAGAGAACCAAATTTATCGAGTCCTGATCTTCATCGGTGTCAGCAGACATGAGATTTCTTTCACAACAAGCATCACCAAGAATATTGTCGATGACAGACCCCTTCATCATTGATGAATGACTAAAAAAGTAATCACTCACGAAGAATGAAATGATATCACCGATCGCCAACTTCCGAAACGTTTTCAGCATTGAGGGTTTCCAAGTATGATATCCCACAAAGGAACTACGTAATGGAAATATATCTGAGAGATGATCCTCGATAACTTCTGACATCGGTGAGTTTTTAGAAGGATATCCCATGGAGGAAGTGATAAGTCAACCCCCGATCGCTGACCCCGATACCTTTAGGCCTCGGAAATCCCATGTTTATTTTAATGCACGTCTTCTGTTGAAAGACATGAATCCAACTGAGATATATGGTCAAACCACCTGTCCTCTGTTTCCATCTTTCGTTGCTTGAGTGATCAGACATACGATCTAGTTTTCCTTGGGGTCGTTACTAGTTCCTGAAACCCACGTCGCACCCCTAACCAGTTTTACCACGTCAGCATCATACGATGAAATTCTTTGGCATCAGAAGTTTTCTCAGGAGGATACTGACAGAAACATGCATAAGGATATCGCCGATTCCCGATCTGCCCACTAAGAAAACGATGCGATGTAATATTTTAGCTCTAAGATACACTAGATACAACACATTTAAAGAGTCAATTAATTTCAAAATCTCGCATTAGTTTCTAATTCGTGTGTGAATCAAAAGGACCATTTGAACATTCTGATACAGTGCATCTCCCTCCGCGCCTCCGCAGTCAACCCATGTAGAATTTATTTGTAGAGATTCGGCGGTACATTGTTTTGAATTTCACCCATTACTTGTATTAACTGGTAGATACGACTGGTAGGATCTCTCTCGTTATATTCTTTTGATTCATTGTAAACAAGGTTATTCTGTGAGTGAAGGAGTTCGAAACATCCAGAAGAGCGAGACAAGTAGTCTGGGGATACCTTCCAAGGTCCAGTGAGTATTAAACAATAGTTTAGCAAGCGTTATAGGTATGTACCGGTCTATGGATGTTTTATGCTTCATTTCATACGTTTTTTATCCAATGTTACTATGTACACTTGACTAAAGGATCCTTTTTGGTTGTAGGAACGATGCCTCCTAAGAAACCCACCACCAGGAAATCTCCAATAGCACCAAAGCTACAAGAACCAAAGGTGGGAGAAGGTTCCTCCCTAGCGGTTGCAAGACAATTGGAATTTTCTCCAAAGCCGGTGCCCGTCATCAAAACAACCACCAAGAAGGATTTTGTTCAACCCTCGGCCTTTGGAAACATAGAGGCAAACATTGGGACCAAGACAATATTCCCGCGTTGGGAAGAACTTTTCAAGAAAATCAAGAAGGAGAAATTTCCCGAATATACCCCCCACAGCGATCCTGATACGATAAGAATCGACGATGAAATCCTCCTGAATGTCCGAAAGGCGTATCTGCACATGGTGGCAAGAAGGACTCTGGTATTCCTCTGCATCGAACTACTGAAATGGATTATTGATCACACTGACACGCAAATATGTTTGATTAATGATGACAACGACGAGTGTGTCAGGTTTTTCCTCCCAATGGAAGTGCAGAATTACTACAAGCTCAGAGAGTTGGAAGAACGGCTAAACATCGATGTTGTTGTAAGCTTCTATGAAAAATATGACACCAGCAAGGCAATGGCATTGTGGTGGAGAGAGGATAAAAGGGTCACCAATCGGACCTCCGTCTAGTACCCGACTGCTAACCTGAGGGAGTCGTACATATATATAATGGCCCTCCTCTGTCGATTGAATGGGGAGAAAAACTGCTCCAGGTTTTCAAAGGCTTGGATGCCTCTATCTTATATGGTATCCATTTCCAGAATAGGTTTTAACTGGGGTGCCATCATCTCCAAAGATCCGAGCACTTGCATATGACATGCTCAAACATCGAAAGAGGGAGAAACCCCATCCTTCTATATGGATTCTTATCTATTGGACATCATTTGTTCCATAAATTTCTTTGTCGGAATTAACTTGAGCTAGAACACATCAGAGCTCCCATTCCATGTGTATTTCGACATCTTGTGGGAGAGCAAGTAGAAGAAATCCTACTCTCTCATCTGTGATCAGTTTATGGTACGTATTTATTTCTTGGTGTTCAAGAAAGAGTGCCCAAGGTTGTCGAATGCAGGCAAAAATGTTGTATCAAAATTTGGCCATTGGTATCTGGATGAGCGTGATACTTACATCAGGGTTTTTGGTGCCACTGGAGCACCCCATATGTTACCTATATGTGTCCTGGATCGACTAGTAGTAGGGGAAATCTATTATCAGACCATCCTGCAAGTTTATAATGCTACTTTGGTAAAGGATAAGAATCGAACCTTCATACCCTATGGGTTTCATATTGGTTTCTACATGGTAAAGGACATCGCGCAAGACAAGCAAGAAGGGTTAAGCCAATTGGAGTTTTGATTCCAGACTGATTGTTTTTTCAAGCACGACCCCAAGGGTTTGGTCCTGAAGCATGCGTCACAGGTATCATCTTGCTGGCCATATGCCCATGACAGGTTTAAGGATGAAATCTTCACCGAAAATGCTCAAAGTTGGGATGAGGTGGTGGCAGTGATGGATGACCCTAAAGAAACCAGGTTTAAGTCCATGATTTCGGATGAGAAAGCAATAGTATTGGAACAATCGACTCAAGAAATCCTCAGGCCCAACGAATAAAGGATAGCACCTGAATTAGTCGAAGTGATGGAAGATCCTCAAGAAGCCACCAGAATAGCAGAGATTCCCCAGGTAACCCCAGTACAAGATAGGAATTTATCTTAGGTTCAAACTGTGCAAGGGATGGGGGGAATCATGTATCAACATTCCCAGCATATAATGAAGCAGATGCAGGATAACCCAGATCTCGTCAAATTTCCAAGGCTTCCGACCGATAGCCCAGAAGAAAGCTCGGCGGGGCCAAGCAGCCCTAACTTCATCAACTTTGATAACATCTATGGGTCAGATGACCCTGAGTCCACAATACCACCAGTTGGATTGCCGGTAGGTGTGACGACTCAACCAGAGACAGGTTGGGTATCAATAGAGACAAGCGTGCCTAATCCTTTGAGTGAGTTTATAAATATATATAGTGATGATGAAATCTCAAAGGCATCTCGCGGGACCCCTATGCGTGTCCAAGAAGAAAAGGGACCTGAGAAGACTTCTTCTCCTACTCTCGAGGTCCAAACCCGGAAGATCCCACGAAAGGAAATAAAAACTGAAAATGTTCTTGACAGAAAGAGGCTCGATGCACCAAAAACCCGAGAAGACAATTCGAAGGACAAGTTAGAACCGAATGAGCCAAAGGAAGGATCCCCACAAAAGGAAATCGATGTTTCAAAGGTTGATGAACAAGTAAGTATCGACTCTTTTCCTGACGCCTCTATTCCACTCGATACTCAGATCCCTGACAAGCAATAGGCAGAGGTCGGGCCTTTGGAGCACAACAAGAAAGTTCAAGAACCCGATCTTGAACAAGTATACATCACAGGAAATTTTGGAAACACACTCAAATGGGGTGATCAGCAGATTCTCGAACCTATGGATGAGGTAGCCGATATTTATGCGATCTCCTACGATCGAAAGAGGAAGGCCATCATCCAAAGAACTACAAAGAAAAGGAGGATCACGTTGGATCACTCCATCCTCATCACTATAGAGGAAAACTTGACAAAAATAGAAAATGCGAGAACATTTGAGCTCCTCAACGTGGGGATGGCACTCTTGGATGCTACCTTGGAAAGAGACAAACGAGATAAAAAGAATTTGGCCACCACCCTAAAGGAAATAAAACATTTGTGCCATCTGGATGAATACTATCAGGGCGCCACTCAAACCACGGTATACCTGAGAAGTGAGCTTGAAGAATCTTACAGCTAATTCAAAAAAGAGAGGCATGTTTTCACTAAGAAGATAGTTGCGCTCTAGGAAGACACTCTCATGGCACTTGCAACGTGCAAGGATATGGAGTAGTGGAATGAAACGGTGAAGCAAGTCGTAGAGAGACTCAAATACATTGATGTAGTTCAAAAGGGCTTGGATAAAGAAAAACACAACATCCGGGTGCTGGGAAAAAACAGTCTTAATCACATGAAGCGATCAACCGGATATTGGGCTAAGATGTCTCAAGAACCACACTAAGAAATTCAAGAGAAGTGGGCCAAATGTGAGAAACATTGGGGGGAAAAGTAACAAAGAAATAAAGGATATCAGACTCCCCAAGTTCGACAACCCCGACAACTTCATCGACTTGTGCGACGTAGTCGAATTACATACCAAGAAAGATTTATTATGGGCTGAAGAGCTAGCGAAGGTGACCAAAACAACGCCAGGACAAGTGCAAATATTTATGGAACATCCGATTAGAGCTCAGAATGTGATAAAACAGTTAAACACCAGTCTAGTAAAGTACCGAGCACATGTGATGGAGGTCATAGTAATTTACGCAACTTCGATAGAGAAACGTAGATTTCTATGGGCCCAAACTTGCGATGAGTTGTTTATCAGTTGGTCAGAGTATGAGAAAAGTCACCCTTTAGAAGGGATATATTGAATTGAGTGTTAAAGAAACTGTTAGAAGAGGACACCATGAGGCAAATTTTGTTTTGTTCAAACTACACTTAGTTGTTATTTTCAGTTGAATTTTATGTTATAAATAAGAACATCGACCAATTAGTTAAAGGTCGATGGTTGTTGTAAGAACTCTTTCTTTCTTGTTGTTAAGAATTATTTTGAAGCTACCGTTAATAGAGAAGTCCTTCTGGACCAGAGACAAAGTTATTTTCATCAAATGCAGGTGATTGGACGTGGAGAAGAACTATTTTCTATCTCGTTTCATGAATGATGTTGTAATGAGTAAGAGCTATTTAATCTATTGTCAAGTTATCTGATGCAATATTTTGTTGTTCTTTACTTTAATGATGAAGATGAATCATGGTGTTATTATGTGATGGATGATTAAGTAGGTGAATTATTTTGCTTTCCATTGTCTTAATGCATATGTGTTTTCTTTCTAGTAATTAGTTTCTCAGATAGTAATTGGATGCTCACATGGTTAATGTATTAGTACTAGGCCCGTGGTATAAAATTGTCGTTTGCATGCTTGAGCAACGAGTTATCCCAAGTTCAGCGTCTTCCCCAGTAGTTAGAACTCAGTATTGTTTTGTTTCCAAGTTGGTTTATACCGGATTACATCTCATATTGGTCCCACCCAAGAGAAAATGAAAAAAGATATAGTCTAAACTGAAGGAAGAGCCTTCAAAAGAAAACATAAAGCCCATCAATAAATTGGTTGGATCACAAGATCTGGAGAAACATTCCACTATAAACGTTGCAGAGCCTAATTGGGCCTCGGTGGCAGGTTTGGTTCCTACTGTTGAATCAAGGGATCTAGGACCCATCCACAGAATTGGCACTAGAAGGAGGGCATGAGAATGAATGGTTGGATATATATTTTACATAGTATTTCAAACAACCTATAGATTCAAAACATCCCACATGCATGGCTAGTCATTCCCAAGACAACCCACACACGATGAGTACTCCTGAAACAAGTAACTCACCCCAACCCAAGGAAGAATCTTTTCACCGTGAAATACCTTACGCTCTTCCTCACGAGGAAGTAAATTAATTCAGAAGAATCACAAGAGCATACGCCCAATAGATCAATGCATTTTCCTTAGCTCTGATACTCCCTCAAAGAAAACAAAAAAGTAGACCAGTGGTTAGTACTCCCGACGAGGTTTTGGTGCACTCAGTAGAAGGCTTAATAGATTTCACAATCACTGAAATACAATATCCTCTTGATCTGATACCCGAAACGCCAACCGGTGACATCTCTGAACCAGACGAGTTTTCGAAAGAGGAGGAGTTTAACTCAGAGTCTGAAGATATGGAAGGAAACAATGACCATAATGAAGAAAGGGGGAACCCACCTCTAAACAAACAACCCCGGTTGGCCAGAGACGATTTGGCCCTCCCGAGACCAGTCCATAACCTTCCCTAACATCCAGAGAAGTTTATTTTTAAGTTCGATCCCAAAACCTCAAGATTGCCTGAAGATCATATCAATAAATTTATACTAGTGATCATGCTTATGAACGTCCAGCATGAAGATGTAGTTTGCAATATATTCCCCTACACTTTTGAGAACTCAACCTCCACATGGTATTTTAACTTACCTGTAGGATCCATAACTAGCTGGACAAAATTTCAAAAATATTTTCTAGATAAATTTGCAGAAGAGACTACTACGGGAGCTCTGATGGCTGAGTTGTTCACTGCCACCATACGTTCTAAAGAGAAGGTTAAATATTTCAATCAAATATTCATGACCATATTAAACAAATTCTGTCCCGAATCCAAACCAACTCAGGAGTTGCAAATCGAAGTATACGCTAATGCACTCACAGCTTTTATTTCCATGGTTGTGAAGAGGGTTGCCTAACGAACCTTAGCTGAGAATTTTGAAGAAGCTAAAATGATAGAATTCTAGATGAAAGGGTGTAAGGAAGGCCAGGTCTCTTTAGTTAAGAAAGAAGTTCAACCTCCTCCCAGGAGATGACTCCTTCTGACTAGACCGCAAGGGAAACAAGCAGAATAGACTCCCGATAAGGGTAAAAGAGACATAGAAGATCTAAAACGCATGGTTAAGAAATTATCGAACGAGATCATAGACATGAAGAGAAACGCAGGGGAAGGAAACCAAGGCCAAATGCCCTATAATCCTTTATTTAAAAGGAACCCGTTGTTCAAATTCATTGAACCTCCTCCAGCTAACTTGAATATCGATCTAAGGAATGTCACATTTGATTCCTTTTGTACTTATCACCAGGAAAACCACTCTGAAAGAGGCTGCCCTCAATGGGTGCATGCCATGAATTTGATGGCCGACAATTTTTTTGACGAGGTTTCCCTAACTGAACAACCAAGTAGTTCGGTTATGAATGTTGTTGATATGGAAGAGATTGACCCGACAGAAGATATAACCATGCTGATATGGGATCATGACCTAATTATGCCTTCCGACGACCTATTTCAGGTTCAAGAACCACCCGTAGAGAACTCGGTTGTGCAAACTAGAAGTAAATGTCCTCCTGTCTCAAAGGATCTTACTACCACTCAAATCTCAAGGGAAAGGTCAACTCTCGATCACCCGAAAGCACCTTTTTCTCCCCGTAAGAACCCTATTAGCATCCATATGCGAGAATCACCCAAATTGGAGTACAACGTAGCTGAAGATTTGAAGAAGTTGAAGGCTAATATATCAGTTATGGACATATGCAGAATCCCTCAGCAAAAATATTTCCTTCTACAAGCATTGAAATCAGTAGAAATCCCTATGACAAGCAATGAGTAGAAAACAAATCTAGCTTCCACAGATCTAGTAAATAAACCAACTGTGAATACTTGCTCAGAATATAAGAAGGGAAAACCTTTTGTCTCACTGTTTCTCTTAATGTTTGAATTCTTCAACAAGAACCTCCACAATTGTTTGGTAGATTTAGGAGAATCTTCCAACGATATTCCCTTGTCTATTTGCAAAAAATTAAATGTCGTTCCTCTCAAGAGCGATAAACATGTGATACAACTAGACGAAACCCAGGTCAAATTCATGGGGGAACTCAGAGATGTAATGATCAGGATAGTGACACATCCTAAGTTTGTGCAAGTGATTGACATCATTGTAGTATACATCCCAGAGGCCTATGGGTTATTACTAAGTCGATATTGGTCTTAGAAGTTAAACGGGTACTTTAGTACAGACTGGGCACACCTTTGGCTACCACTGAAGGGATACAAGAATATGATCAGAATCGATAGGGAGAGATACCTGAAACATACGGTCACTGATCTAGAAATCCTGAATGAACCCTCATCCACAGATTTCCTTGTACTGGGAAATTATTCTTGCGATTCCCACTTTGGGAACTTTTCTCCTCTCTCATCCAATGTCCCTCTCACTCAAAACTCTGAAATGGTTTTTCAAGAGAAATCGTTGATACCGATAGAAGACACCCTCTTCTATCAAGACCCTACGCTAGAGATTACAGAACAAAAGATAGGGGAGCAAGAAAGTAATAAGAAAGAGGAAAAGGGCGATTGTCGTTCAAAAATTTGGACCATATACTTTGATGGATCTAAATCGCAGGAAGGATCAGGCACAGGGTGCATCCTCAATGATCCAAAAGGTAAACGTCATTTCCTGTCTTGTAGACTAGAATTCAAATGCACCAATAACACCACCGAGTACGAAGCTCTAGTACAAGGGTTAAAGAAATCCATAGACTTAAACGTCAAAGAATTGAAAGTTTTCGGAGACTCGGATATTATCGTTAGACAAGTAAGGAATACTATACATTGCAATTCCCCACACCTAAAGAATTATTAGCAGGAAGTACATAGGTTAATAGAGCATTTTGAAGCTTTCAATATCACCGCGATCCCCGTAGCAAAGAATATCCTTTATGATTCCCTGGACACAATTGCTTCAAGGCTGTAACCTATAGAAGATTAAGAATCCTCCTGATTCACTATGGAATTACTCTACAAACCATCAGTGCCTAACAACATTTATAATTGGAAAGTCTTTGAAGGAGATGAATGGATCATAAACTTCATGACTAACCAAGACAATTTCAAATATTTGGCCATCGACAATGAAGTATTCCAGGAGAAATCGACAGAAACTCATCCTTGGACATGTCAACCTATTAACAGATTGAAATCTCACACCATCCCGAAAGGGATAGCTAATTTGGAAAATTTGTTTGACCTGAAAGAACAATTTAGGGGGCCTAAAAATGAAAAGACTGGTAGCTCATGTCCCCTGCATGAAACTATAAATATTGGAACCCTGGAAAACCCAAAGCATGTGAATCTCATCAAGACTATATCTAAAGAGGAAAGAAATTCTTATCTCAAATTATTTAGACGATATCAAGATGTCTTCACATGGTCCTACCGAGATTTGAAAACTTATGACACCAGTATCATTCAACACACTATACAGTTAAAACCTGAGGTGAAACCTTTCCAACAGAAGCTCTGAAAATATCACCCATCCCTGGAACCTCTCATGTATCAGGATTTAAAGAAACTTTGAGATGCCAAGATCATCTTACAGGTTAGGAATTCCACGTGGGTAGCAAATCTGGTTCCTGTGAGAAAAAAGTATTGAGAAATTTGCTTATGCGTAGATTTTAGGAACCTCAACAGAGATTTAGATAAGGAAAATTGCCCAGTCTCGTCAATGGAGAAACTCCTGTAGACCATGTCTGGCTCGAAGATCTTCTCTCTACTGGACGGTTTCTCAAGTTACAACCAAGTCCTAGTTTCGGAGGAAGATCGTTTGAAAACTACCTTCTGAACCAAGTGGGGAAGCTTCGCTTATAAACGCATGCCCTTTGGGTTAATCAACGCAGGGGCAACCTTCCAAAGGGAAATGGACGTAGCTTTTCGGGGACTAATCAGCAAGTGTGTGGTAGTGTATCTGGACGACGTAACAATGTATTCAAAGAACAGAGAAGAGCACATCCAACACTTAACTCAGATTTTCGAAAGGTGTAGGAGATACGGTATATCCTTAAATCCCAAGAAAATTATTTTTGGCGTCGACGAAGGTAAGTTGCTAGGCCACATTATATATCGAGCAGGCATTCGTATAGACCCAAAAAGGATTAAGGTCATAGATCAACTCCCATTTCCTCACAACAAGAAATCTATGTAGTCTTTTTTTCGGGAAAATCAATTTTGTGTGGAAATTCACTCCCGATTTCGCAGAAACTATCAAACCCTTAGAAAATATGATTCACAAATATGTCAAATTTAAGTGGGATGATGAAAAAAAGGATTCTTTCAGCAATATTAAAACTGTTATATCCCAGGCCCCTGTATTACGAAGTCCCAATTTCAATAGGGATTTCTTCCTGTATACTTTCTCCTTCGACCAGTCGTTAGATGCAGTATTGACTCAGAAGGATGATAACAACAATGAGGCTCCAATGTCGTTCATGAGCACTAATATACAAGGAGCCTAACTTAATTATCCTATTGTTCATAAACATACCTATGCGGTATATAAGGCAGTAAAGCACTTCACGTCTTACATTCTTAAGAACCACACCAAAGTGATTGTGCCTCACCCTGCGGTCCAATCCTTGTTTACTCAGCAAGAGATGGGGGAAAGAAGAGGGAACTGGATGGCAGTGGTCCAAGAATTTGATCTAGATATAAAACCTACCAAACTAGTTAAAGGGCAAGGGTTGTGCAAACTCGCAGCTGAAGCCCAAGACCAAGTGAATGAAGATTTCAGATGGGAGAATGAAATGGCATTATGGTGTGGTGAAGCTTCATACATTTCCCCAGGCCCAGAGTCTTGGTATGAGAATTTAACTTATCTCCTACACCATGGGACTTGTCCAGAAAATATCAACCCTAGGGAAAGGAGATCTCCCAGGTTAAAGTCTGCACAATATCGCCTCATAAATTCGGTACTCTTTCGGATTAATTATGATGGGGTACTTTTAATATGTCTCGAATCTGAATACACAGAAAAATTTCTGAAGGAGCTCCATGATGGCCCTGCTGGTGGACATTTCGCAGGAAACACCACCGCTCATAAGATACTGAGAGTTGGTTATTATTGGCCCACCTTGTTCAAAGACGCTCACACCTACGCTAGGAACTATAAAACTATCAAATAAGCGATGGGAGGGAGAAGAGAGAAGTAGTCCCACTCCAACCAGTGACTGTCTCTAGGCCTTTTGAGTAATGGGGGTTGGATATCATAGGAGAAATTACACCCAGTTCTTCAAAACAACACAAGTATATACTTACTTCCACCGATTATTTCACGAAGTGGGTAGAGGCCGTCCCTCTGACTCATGTAAACGAGAAGGTGGTGATCCAATTCATAGAACAAAAGCTAATCACAAGGTTTGGTGTCCCTTCTGTTCTAGTTTTTGATAATGCATCTTATTTTTATTCCACTCTATTGATAGAGTTTTCTCTAGACAAAGGAATCATAATTAGGTACTCTGCAAATTATTATCCATAGGGAAACAGGGTGGCAGAATCAACCAATAAGAACCTAGTGAGAATATTAAAAAAGACAATTGCAGACAAGCAAAGGAATTGGAATAATCTACTCCATAACGCTCTATGGGTCGATAGGGTCACACCCAAGGAATCTATAAGAAAATCCTCGTACTTTCTGGTTTATGGGAAGGAAGCCATTCTCCCAAACGGGATTTATCTTCCATCTCTTCAACTAGCCCAAGATTCCAGCGGGGAACCTGCATCGGTCATACAACAAAGAATTGATACTCTGCTCATGCTAGAAGAAGAGAGAGAAAAGGATAAGTCAAAATTTCTAGCTCACCAACAGACAGTGAAAATATGGTTTGATAAGCATAAGGCTAAAGAGAAAATTTTTGAAGTAGGAGACTTAGTCCTAAAATGGGACAGAGCAAATGAGCCAAAAGGGAAGCATTTTAAGTTTCAGAATTTGTGGCTTGGATCGTTCCAGGTGGCTGAGAAGATTGGGGAAGGAACTTATCGGTTACATAATCTGAGGGGGGAACCTAACACCCTCCCAGTAAATGGCCAAGCTCTCAAACAATATTTCCAATAATAATAAAAAAAATTAAAAATAAAAATAAATAAATAAATGAAAATGTTTTGTGTTTTGTATGAATGTTTTCATGATTGTGAAATACATTTTTGTTGTTTTCTTTTTGCTTTTGGACTTTCGCGCTTTTGAAGGTTGTGTTCAGTGAGACAATGGCCGACTTTAAGTCATACGACATAGCGAACTATGTTCCTAACTCATCACTCATATAAAACACAAGAAGCATTGAGGAGCTTGTGATTGCTTTGAGGGGTCCTCTATCTAACCTGCGCAAATGAACAACTTTGGAGAAATGTCTGAAATGACTACTTAGTGGCCTGGTAAAACCTTAAGGGAAAGTAGGAAAGCTGGAAAGGACTACATGAACCCCGAACACAAAGCTAGCAAAGGATTCACCTTAACCATATCACTTTGCGAAATAAACAGATATCATCCTCTCCCACTCGCTCAGGGCATCATTCCGGAATAAAGTTCATATTATCAAAAGAGTGAACAGTAGGAGAGGGTATACAGATATCTCCGCCAGGGCTATGGACACTCACTGGCAGCGGAGAAACACCGTAGAAATTGAGTAAAGATAACTAAAGGCTTCATGCTAGTGAATACTTTACTAGATTTTGTCAAAAAAGGGCATGAGTCAGGGTTATAGGAAACAAAGGAGAAATAAAGGTTAAAAACCCCACAGGCAGGCTCAGAAGCATCCACTGAAGGATTTCAAATGTAAGGGTAAAATAGGCTCTGATTTAAAACCAGTAAGGTTCTCCACCATCTTTCGTTTCATCCGAGCATGAAGGAATAACAAAGATTCTGCTTTCACTCAGTGAATCGCCATTTGTTGAGCACTCAACACACCCTAAAAATCCTATGTCAAATTTTACTTTTTGGGTACCACCTGATTTTTCACTATCTAATTCGACCTCAGTATGAAGAATGTTTCCTTTTCTTATTATTTTGTTTTCCATTAAGTCTTTCAAAGTTTTCTCGAGCATTCAAAAACCATTAACTTAAAAGACTAATATCTAAATTAGAGAATTGACAATCAAAACTTTCCCCGACACACTTAAGGAATTCGTCATCGAGAAGGATTAAGCGTGAAACAAAACGCTAGAGAGAACCAAAGTTTTTGAGTCCCGATCTTTGCCAGTATTGGTAGATGTGAGATTTATTTTGCGACAAGCATCACCGAGAATATCTCTGATGACCGATCCCCTCGGCATCGACGAACTACTAAAAGAGTAAGCGCTCACGAAGAATGAAATGATATCACTGATCTCTGACTTCCGAAACGTTTTCAACATCGAGGGTTTTTTATTATGATAACCCACAAAGGAACTACGTGATGGAACTATCTCTGAGAGCCGATCCCTGATAACTTCTAGTATGGACGAGTCTTTAGAAGGATAGCTCGTGGAGGACGTGATAAGTCAACACCCGATCACCAACCCCAATACCTTTCAGCCTCTGCAATCCTAGGTTTATTTTAATGCACATCTTCTGTTGAAAGACACGACTCTGATTGAGATATACGATCAAACCACCTATCCTCTGTTTCCATCTGTCATTTCCCGAGTGATTAGACATACGATCTAGTTTTCCCTGGGGTCATTACTAGCTCCTGAAACCAATGTCGCACACTGAACCAGTTTTACCACATCAACATCGTACGACAAAATTTGTCGAGGTCGGAAGTTTTCTCAGGAGGATATCGACGGAAAAATGCATAAGGATATCATTGATTCCTGATCTTCCCGCTAAGAACATGACGCAATGGGATGTTTTAGCTCTAAGATACGCTAGATACGACGCATTTAAAGAGTCAATTAATTTCAAAATCTCGCATTGGTTGCTCATTCGTGCGCGAATCAAAAGGACCGTTTGAACATGTCAATACAGTGCATATTCCTCCACGGCTCCACTGTCAACCCACGTAGAATTTATTTGCAGAGATTCAAGGGTAGATTGTTTTGAATTTCACCCATTACTCGTATTAACTGGTTGATACGACTGGTAGGATCTCTCCTATTATATTCTTTTGAGTCATTGTAAACAAGGTTATTCTATGTGCGAAGGATTTCGGAACATCCAGAAAAACGAGATGAGCAGTCCGGGGATAGCTTCCAAGGTCCAATGAGTATTAAAAAACAGTTTAGAAAGCATTACAGATATGTACTGGTATATGGATGTTTTATGCTTCATTTCATATGTTTTTATCCAATGTTACTCTGTACACTTGCCTAAAGGATCGTTTCCGGTTGCAGGAATGATGCCTCTGAAGAAACCCACCACTAGGAAATCTCCAAGAGAACCAGAGGTGGGAGAAGGTTCCTCCCTAGTGGTTGTAAGACAATTGGAATTTTCTCCAAAGTCGGTGCCCGTCATCAAAACAACCACCAAGAAGGCTTTTGTTCAACCCCCGGCCTTTGGCAACACAAAGGTGAACATTGGGACCAAGACAGTATTCTCGCGCTGGGAAGAACTTTTCAAGAAAATGAAGAGGGAGGAATTTCTCAAATATACCCCCCATAGTGATCCTGATACGAGAAGACTCGACGATGAATTCATCCCGAATGTATGAAAGGAGTATCTACACATGGTGGCCAGAAGGACTCTGGTATTCCCCTGCATCGAACTCTTGAAATGGCTTATCAATCACACTGACACACAAAGATGTTTGATTAATGATGAAAACAACAAGTGTGTTGGGGTTTTCCTCCCAATGGAAGTGAAGAATTACTACAATCTCAGAGAGCTAGAAGATTAATGGCTAAACACTGATTTTGTTGTAAGATTATATGAAAAAAACAACACCAGTAAGGTAACAACATCGTGGTGGAGAGAGGATAAAAAGTTCACCAATTGGACCTCCTACTCGTACCCGACTGCTAACCTGAGGGAATCGTACATATATCTAATGACCCTCCTCTATCGATTACATGGGGAGAAAGATTGCTCTAGGTTTCCAGAGGCTTGGATGTCTCTAGCTTATATGGTAGCCATTTCCGGAATAGGTTTTAACTAGGGTGCCATCATCTCCAAACAACTGAGAACTTGCATACGACAAGATCAAACGTCGAAAGTGGGAGAAACCCCATCCTCCTATATGGCTTCTTATCTATTGGACGTCATTTGTGCCAAAAATTTCTTTGTTGGAATGAACTTGAGCTGGCACACATCAAAGCTCCCAGTCCATGTGTATTTTGGCATCTTGTGGGAGAATAGGTACAAGAAATCCTACTCTCTCATCTGCGATTAGTTTATCGCACGTATTTATTTCTTGTTGTTCAAGAAAGAGTTCCCAAGGCTGTCGGATGCAGCCAAAAAGGTTGTATCAAAAGTTGTCCATTGGTATCTGGATGAGCACAATACTTACATCAGGGTTTTCGGTGCCACCAGAGCACCCCATATGTTACCTATATATTCCCCCAATCGACTAGTAGTAGGGGAAATCTATTATCAGACCATCCTGCAAGGTTATAATGCTACTTTGGTAAAGGATAAGAAGTGGCCCTTCATACCCTATGGGTTTCATATTGGTTTCTACATGGTAAAGGACACCGCGCAGGCCAAGTAAGAAGGGTTAAGCCAATTGGAATTCTGATTCCAGACTGGTCATTTTTGCAAGAACAACCCCAAGGTTCTGGTCCTGAAGAACACATCATAGGTATCATCCTGCTGGCCATATGCCCATGACAGGTTTGAGGATGAGATATTCACCGAAAATGCTCAAAACTTGAATGAGGTGGTGGAAAGGATGGATGACCCTAAAGCAACCAGGTTCAAGACCATGAGTTGGGATGAGAAAGAAACAACCTTGGAACAATTGTCTCAATAAATCCTCAGGGCCAGCAAAGAAAGGATAGCACCCAAATCAGTCGAAGCAGTGGAAGCTCCTCAAGAAGCCACTGAAATAGCAGAGATTCCCCAGGTAACCTCGGTAGAAGATAGGAAATTCTCTGAGGTTCAATTTGTGCAGGGGATGGGGGGACTCATGTATCAATAAGCCCAAAAGATAATGAATTGGATGTGGGATAACCCGGACCTCGTCAGATTTCCAAGGCTTCCAACCGATAGCCCAGAAGAAAGCCCGGTGGGGCCAAGCAGCCTTGATTTCATGAACCTTGATAACATCAACGGGTCAGATGACCCTGAATCCACAATGCCACTAGCTAGATCGCTAGTAGGTGTGATGACTCAACCAGAAACAGGTCGGATATCCATAGAGATAAGCATGCCTAATCCTTTGAGTGAGTTTATAAATATATATAGTGATGATGAAATCCCGAAGGCATATCACAAGACCCTTGTGCATGTCCAAGAAGAAAATGGATCTGAGAAGACTTCTTCTCCTACTCCCACGGTAAAAAATGAGGAGATTCCATGAAAGGAAATAGAAACCTAAAATGTTTCCGACACAAAAAGGCTCGATGCACCGGAAACCCAAACAGACAATCTGAAGGACAAGTCAGAACCGGATGAGCCAAAGGAAGGATCCCCGCAAAATGAAATCGATGTTTCAACGGTCGATGAACAAGTAAGTTTCAAGTATTTTCCTGATGCCTCTATTCCGCTCGATACTCAGATCCTCAACAAGCAACAGGCGGAGACCAGGCCTTCGGAGCACAATGAGAAAGTTCAAGAACCCAATCTTGAACAAGTATACACCACCGAAAACTTGGGAAACACACTCACATGGGGTGATCAATAGATTCCCGAACCTGTGGACGAGGTAGCTAATATTTATGTGATCTCCTACGATCAAAATAGGAATGCCATCGTCCAGATATCTACAAAGAAAAGGAGGATCACGTTGGATCACTCCATCCTCATCACTATACAGGAAAACTTGATAAACACAGAAAATGCCAGAACATCCGAGCTCCTCAGCGTGGGGATGGAGCTCTCGAATGTCACCTTAGATAGAGCCAAACGAGATGAAAATAAGTTGGTCGCCACCCTGAAGGAACTAGAAAAATTGCACCACCTGACTTAATACTGTTAGGGAGCCACTCAGACCACAGTATACCTGAGAAGCAAGTTCGAAGAAGCTTATAGCCAATTCAAAAAAGAGAGGCACCTTTTAACTGAAAAGATAGTTGCGCTCCAAGAAGACACTCTCATGGCACTCACAACATGAAAGGATATGGAGCGGTGGCATGAAAGGGCACAAAAAGACATAGAGAAACTTGAATACATTGATGTAGTTCAACAGGGCCGGGATAAAGAAGAAAACAACATCCGGGTGATCGGCAAAATCAGTACTGATCGCATGAAGCGATAAGTCAGGTATTGGGATAAGATGTCTCATGAACCACACCGAGAAATTCAAGAGTAGTGGGCCAAATGCGAGAAACATTGGGGGGGGAATTAACAAAGCAATAAAGGATATCAGACTCCCCGAGTTCGGCAACCCCGACAACTTCATCGACTTGTGCGACGTAGTCGAATCGCATACCAAGAAAGATTTATTATGGAACAAAGAGCTAGAGAATGTGACTGACACAACACCAGGACAAGTGCAAATATTTATGGATCATCCGATTAGAGCTCAGAATGTGCTACAACAGTTAAACACCAGTCTATTAAAGTACCGAGCGCATGCGGTGGAGGTCAGAGGAATTTACGCGGCTCCGATGGAGCAACACAGATTTCCATGGGCCCAAACTTGCGATGAGTTGTTTATCAGTTGGTCGGAGTATGAGAAAAGTCACCCTTAGTGTTAAAGAAACTGTTAGTAGAGGACGCCACATGGAGGATTTTGTTTTGTTTAAACTACACTTAGCCGTTATTTTCAGTTGAATTTTATGTTATAAATAAGAACATCGACCAATTAGCTAAAGGTCGATGGTTGTTGCAAGAACTCTTTCTTTCTGGTTGTTAAGAATTATTTTGAAGCTACTGTTAATAGAAAAGTCCTTTTGGACCAGAGACAAAGTTATTTTCATCAAATGCATGTAATTGGACATGGAGAAGAACTATTTTCTATCTCGTTTCATGAATGATGTTGTAATGAGTAAGAGCTATTTAATCTATTGTCAAGTTATCTAGTGAAATATTTTGTTGTTCTTTACTTTAATGATGAAGATGAATCGTGGTGTTATTATGTGATGGATGATTAAGTAGGTGAATTATTTTTCTTTCCATTGTCTTATCGCATATGTATTTTCTTTCTGGTAATTAGTTTCTCAGACAGTAATTGGATGCTCACATGGTTAATGTATTAGTACTAGGCCTGTGGTATAAAATTGTTATCTGCATGCTTGAGAAGTGGGTTATCCCAAGCTCAATCTCTTCCCCAGTAGTTATAACTTAGTCTCGTTTTGTTTCCAAGTTTGTTTATACCGGTTTACATCTCATATCGGTCCCACCAAGAGAAAATACAAAAAGATATAGTCTTAACTGAAGGAAGAGCCTTCACAAGAAAACATAAATCCCATCGATAAATTGGTTGAATCACAAGATATGGAGAACCATTCCACTATTAAACATTGCAGAGTCTAATTGGGCCTCGGTGGTGGGTTTGGTTCCTACTTTTGAATCAAGGGATCTATGACCCATCAACAGAACCCACCCATGAATACCTTCCAATGTTGACTAGTAGGGAAAGACAATTAAACTTTGAATCCCTCAACAATTGTCAAAGAACAGGGTAAAGTCTTGAAAAGGATTTGAAGAACTCCCTTAGCATATGTGTCAAACTATACAAATCATCCACCATGTTGGAAACTAGTTTCCACTTTCCCTAAATCGGTGAACTAGGAAAATCCATGTCGGATGATCAAGTACATGTGAAACTAAAAGAGTTCGTGCATACTAGGGAACTAGCTACGAGTTTTACTAGAGGGTAACGAGTGCCATGATGAGAAAGAATATAATAAAACCCTCAAAGGATTAGAATCTAATTCACTCCTACTTGGCCATCCTAATAAGAGACATGAAAAACTTATCGCAAAGTTTAGCCATCCATGAAATTACTTTAGAAACATTATTATTCCATATAATAACATCAATTTCAACTTATAATGAAGTATGGGTAGCATACATTAGAGATAAATACAAGGGGAAATTGTATAAATGTATTTTGAATTGTAAATATCAATTTTCTTTTGTAAATTGAGAAATAAACAAGATAATAAAGATCAAGAGTTTGTAATTGTCACTTGGGAATTCAACAAGTCCCAAGAAATAGTTACCAACTCAACTATATTTGAAAAAGAGAGCCCACTCAAAATGGGCTCTTACATTTCATAATTTTGGGAACTACTTTCTAAGAGATATTAATAATAAGAATCCCTCATGGCCACTTTTAGTGAAGAGGAAATATTTTCTAATGGGATTTTATTGTGAAATTATTCCAATGAATCTATGGTCATTGTGACTGTTGTAAGGTTACACTATCCATCTCATAGACTTTTCTTGTGTGAATGTTGTTTTTTCACAATTATTTTTCTTCTATGTTGTTATATTTCTTAGATGATGAATATATAGATGTGAATGAGTTATTGTAGTAGAATTTTCTATGCATGCATTTGTTCATGTATATATGTTACAATCCATGTCCCCACAACAACTAATTGTTTAAGGGATATATGCAAAGATTGGTAATATTAATATTTGTTCATCCAATAGTTGCATTGCTCCTAGTTAAGATATGATAGATTATATTTGATTCTATGCATTTAGCATAGTTCATACTTGCATTATCTACATTTTCATTTTTTTTATCAACCACTCATACCCTTTCATAATAGTAATGGTAGTCAGGCCAAAATATGGATGGGACTCCTATTCCAAACAGGATGAATTCTAATTGGGACATCACACTAAGAAGTACCCCTATCCGTTGAAGGGAATTTCACTCATGAAAAATTATTTTTGGAGCTATAAGAAGGGATGAAGTTGTATGGATAGTAGAAATATTTGATCTTTGTGTTGCCAAATTTTTAATAATACCCATTGTAAAACAAAGTCTCATCTCTTTCCCATTATAAGGGATAATACTCAGTTGGAAATTCCTTTTGAATATGCTCCCCATGATATTGATATCCCAATTGTTGGAATAGCTTAATCTTCACCCAAAACATTGTACATTGTTCCCAACAATCAGGTCAACAAAGTCAAATGGATAACATGTTCTCTTGCAAAATAGATTGGTTATTTACCTATAGCACCTTTACTACCTAGACAACGAGATAATTTCAAGCCCGTGGACCAATATAATTTTTTTGTTGATTCCATTGAATATTTAGTTGAGTTCTCCCTATAGGAAATACCACATCCCTTAGGCCAATTTCCTCCCACTCCTCAAGGTTCTATTCCTTTTGTCTCTAATTTCAAATCTGAATCCAATGAGAACACTAAAGGGAATCACAATATGGTTGGTAACTAGAATTGTGTCCATGCATGGATGTCACAAGGGGATTTAAACCTATGAGGACTCTTGTATGACTTACCTAAACACCGAGAAATTCTCTTTCCTATATTTGATCTTGATAAGTCATGTACCCCAAAATACCATATAAAAAGTTTATACCTCGCGGCTAGACTCATGAATGTTGAAAATGAAGACATAGTCTATAGAATTTTTCCCCGTAGCTTTGAAAACAAAGAATCCTCCTGGTATTACAATTTTCCTATTGGATCCATTAGAATCTAGGATGATTTTGAGAGAGATTTCCTTAACAAGTTTTGGGAAGAGAAAACCTCTACGACCCTTCTTAAAGAATTGATTCCGATCAAAATGGTAAATAAGGAAAAGATAAAATATTTTAACCAACACTTCACAACAATCCTCAATAAATTTTCTGCTAATGACCATCCTGTTGAAGCATTGACTATAGAATACTATACATCTTCCTTACATCATTTTATAGCCATTTTTGTTAACAGGGTTGAAAAAGCAATGTTAGAAGAAAATTTTGAGGAAGTAAAAAATGTAGATAAGGAATTGTTATCTCTTGGTAGTAATATGGGAGTATAAAGTAACAAAGTGGTTGTTAAGAAATTGTTATTACTCACTAATACCCTAGAGAAAGAACCAACCTATTTAGACAATTTTCTTAAGTTAGTCAATAAATTATGCAATGAGGTGGTATACTGAAGAAAAACATTGGTGAAGGATCATCTCATCACAAACCCTTTTAAAATTTCCATAGGAAATAAAATAACCAACCAAAACCACCTGAAGCTTCGAGTATTGACATTAACCTGTATGATTTTGGAAAGGACAATTTATTTTCTTACCATCAAACCAATCACTCTAAGAAAACCTATACCTAATGGATAAACTCCATGACCCTAGTTATTAACAAAATATTGGAACAACAATCCACTACTCGTGACCAACCCTAGGAAACAACAACCGAATAAGGGTATAATAGTGAAGAATATGCCCTATTTTTTTGGCACTAGTCACTAGATTATGATGATGAGACAATTGGAGAAAAATTACCAGGGGATACCTGAGCCACTAAGACTCCTTGAAAATATTACAATATTAGAATTAAGGGGCCTATATTAGACACCACTCTCCCTACCAAATTTGTTTCTTCTCCTAGGAAAATCACTCCTATTGTAGCTCAGAAACAGAGTGGTCCCTCTCATACCAAAACTACACCAAACACTTCTCATCCATCAAAAACTACCAGGAACATAGTCCTGCAATCAATGGATTAAAATGTTATAAAGGATATGAAGAATACCAAGGAAAATGTTTCTTTGTATGACATATGCACTCTTCCACGATAAAAAAAATATAATTATGAACACATTAAAGTCCATTCCTCAACCAAAGACAATAACTATTGGGGGCACCATTCCCAAATATTTTGAACCTAAAAAAGAGGACAAAGCTATGTTAAAGTCCACCATTTATGCAACCAACACAGGGAATAATTTTATATCTCAAACTCCACCCTTCCTCTTAACCTTTGAAATTTTCAATTTCAATGTGCACAATTGTTTGGTGGACTCATGTGCTTCTTCTAATGTCATGCCATGCTATATTTGTCAAAATATTAATGTTATATCTACAAAGTGCACTACAATAAATATTAAATTGGATCGATCTGATTTCAAGGTCACGGGAGAAATAAAGGACATTAAGATTAGATTAGCTTCAAATCTTAGGGTTCACCAAGTAATTGACATTGTAGTTGTAGACATTATACAAGATTATGGTTTGTCATTGAGCATGGATTGGTATCATACATTGTAGGGTTATTTATCAATTGATTGGTCTCACCTATGGATACCATACAAGGGTAGGAAAAATAAAATTAAGGTAGATAGTAAATCCCACATGAATCATGTTGTTACAGAACTAGAAGGTAAGAATGAACCTATCATGTTTTCTCATTCCATACTGGGTAAAAAAAAATTAGAGACTAATTTTGGTTGTTATACAACTCATCCATCACCTTTACAACTATTAAAATAGTCCAAACTCCTTAATTTCACTTGAACTGATGAAGATGAATGTACTATAGTATAAAATGTTAGGATTAGTTCAACTAACTTAAATATAGAAATTAACATTTGGAATTTGTTTTTTGATGGCTCCAGGTCACAAGAGGGAGCCAGGGTGAGATGCATATTAATTGATCCAAAGAAACACAAAACCTTTATTTCCTACCAAATAGAGTTTGAATTCACCAACAACATGGCCAAGTATGAAGCCTTGGTTCAAGGTTTGAAGAAAGCAATAGATCTCAAGGTAAAATGTCTAAACAAATTTGGTGATTGCGAAATTATTGTCAAACAACTAAAGAAGTGCATACACTACCTATCCTTCCATATCAAAGGTTATAAACAAGAGTGTTTGTCAATTTAATTGCTTAAATTGATGTACATCAATTATCAATATGGATGCTTGTAAGCTTAAGAGGTGTTCACAAAATATATGTAGATTAGGTAAGGAAACTCTAATATATCAAAAGCACTATGTTTGACAAGTTATTTCCATAAATTGAAATCAATAGTATTAGTATTCTTTGTTCTTTAACCAATCAATTACACCCTTTTCATTCAGATGATTAGTGATCTAGTTAACTTACTCGTTCACTTAATTAATTCTTGTAATGTTATCAAACTGAAATATAAAATAAATTGAAATTGCAATGCAAAACTAAACACAACAAATATTGTGGTTGTGGATCCAAGTCTCATGACTTTTCAGTTTCTTGATATTCTCATGTTAACAACACCAGGATCATCAAGAGTAAATAAACAAACACACACCCACACACACTACCAGAATTGTATGTGCACACCTACTCTTCACGTTGGTAATTAAAAGCATAAAAAAATATAAGTAAAAGCAAAGGTAAAGTGACTGTGTAAATGAATGAAAGACAATAAAAAACTCAAATATTGATTTCAAGAAGGAAATCAATGATACAAATTGAAATAACTACAAGTCTAACCACTCAAATAAATATATGGAATGAAAATGCTAACTAAAATTATAGAAAAGAAAATAAATGTGTAGGGTATACCAGAGAAAGGGGGCCTTGCCTCTTCCAACACACTCTGCAAAGAAACTCCAACGTTCTAATGTATATCAATAGTAGAATCATCCTTTAATTCATCATCTAAATGGAGAATTATAGAGAATTTCTTAGAGTCTTTACACAACAAGGGTTATCACTAGAATAATGAATGTCCAATCCAACCAACGACATCTTATAATGTTGGTGGCTCTTGTATTTATAATTACATTCTTTAGACTATAGAAAGGAAATGTTACAACCACACAATCACCCTCTCAACAAGAAGATCATGTCATTTGAAGTTTTTCTTAGTTAAGACAAGAATAATTGTGTCTTGTTGGCTCAATGATGGAGAAGGGGTGTCATTTTCCCTCCAAGATCATTGTGAGAGATGTGGGAATTCAACTTGGGAATTTGTTCCACAAAATCAAATTAGTTTGTTGGAGAAACAGAGTGGGCTAACAAATGCTTTGACCAAATATCATCACCTTGCTTGATGTTCATTGGGTCTGTTTGAGCAACATGGAAGCTCAACAATATCATCCCCAACAAAATCCATATTCTTGAATTTTCCATCAGGAGGTGCAATTATCCCGAACGTCAAGGCACTACTAGATTTCCTGTAGGTTGCGACCCCTATCGAATTTCCTATAGATTACACACACTAATATATTTCCTATAGGTGAAATCCACTACCTGATTTCTTGTAGAATGTTAGAAATATAGCTGGACCTCCAAAAGTAATTAGGAAAACACAAAATCAATTCTAAGTAATCATTGAAACATGGAAAATCATTGAATTTAATAATCACATGTCTCTCTAAGCTCCTAAGATGAAAAGGGTATAAAATGTGGTGATCTAGATGATAAAAAATGAGAATAGAAGGTAAATGGGGTGATAGTAAATTTAAATGGTCATCGTAAACATGGAGAAACCAAGGCTCAATAAAGAGGTATCGATATTAATCAACTCTTTTGATGTATTTAATATTACTTTCATTCCTTGTTCTCAAAATGTTTTTTTTGCCACATTAGCTAATGCGTAATCTAGGATCACTCCGTTAAATAATGGATTAACCATTGAAATCATTTTCAGGCCTTTTGTATTAGACAATATTACAAACAAGAGGGTGTTCAGTAATGATTCACAAATACTGTATTTTCTCACTAATGCCAACATTTTTAGAGATATTGTTATCGATGATGAGAAGCATCAACAAGATTTGCAAAATTGTTGTAACAAAACAAATGAAATTGGGGGTAATTGTGTCCCAAGGAACATGTTTCCTCTGGTGAAGTTTTTTTATTTGCAGTCAATATTCAAAACAACAACCAATTCCAAGACAAACATCTCCACTATGGTACACTCAATGGTAAATTTAGGAACCCATGAGCACCCTAAGTTTATCAATTTGGAAACTTATTGTTTGGAAGATAAAATATGAACTTTTTGTTTGGATTTCTTCACATGTACATATAAAGATATCAAGATGCATGAAAATCAAATCATAAAACACATCATACCCATCAAAGAAGGTGCAAAACCTTTCCAGAAAAAAATAAATAAAAAATAAATAAATAAAAATAAAAATGCATCCTACATCTGAGCCACTCAACCAAAAGGAGCTCAAGAATATTCTAGATGATCAAATCATATTCAAGGTTCATCATTCAATGTGGGTTTCCAATCTAGTTCTTATTTGAAATAAATATGGGGAGATCAGGTTGTGTGTAGACTTCCAAAACTTCAAATAGGTGTCTAAAAAAGACAACTGCCTTGTTCCTCCTATGGAAAAAACACTATAGCTTGTTTGAGGCTTAGAAATTTTCTCCTTACTATACGGTTCTCAGGGTACAACCAGGTTCTCGTAGAAAAACCACACCACTTTCCGCTCAAAGTGGGAAACTATTTCTTACAAAAAAAATCCTTTTGGTATAATTAACATGGGAGCAATGTTCCAACATGCCATGGATATACCTTTCAAATTGTTTATCGGTCAAATCATAGTGGTATATCTCAACAATGTAATAGTTTATTCCAAGAAAATATCAGATCACTCCCATCATCTGAAACATATTTTTGAAAGATGCAAAAAATATGGTATATCTATGAAACCTAAGAAAAAATTATTTGTTGTTTTAAAAGGAAAAATTCTAGGGCATGTCATCTCAAAATATGGAATTTATGTAGACCCTTGAATGAATGAAATCCATCTTACAGATTCCTTTTCCCAATAAAAAATATTCATCCAATCATTCTTTGGAAAAATCAATTTTGTGAAAAGGTTCATATCATACTTTGGAGAGATAGTCAAGCCTCTTCAGTAAATGATAAAAAAGGATGTATAGTTCAACTGAAAATATATTGAAAAAGAATCAATTGATAAATTCAAGGATTTCATAGCAACAAACCTTCCACTACAAAGCCCATAATTTTTGAACTATTTTCTTCTATATAGTTTTTCTTTAGATCATTCCCTTGCAACAGTGCTCACTCAAAAAGATGAGAAAGGGAATGAATGTTCCATTTTATTCATGAGAACTAATCTACAAGGGGAAGAATCAAATTACCCTATGATGGAAAAACATACTTTTTCTATCCACAATTCCATCAAGCAATTCAATCCATACATACTAAAGAACCACACCAAAGTGATTTTACCTCACCCAATAGTAAGGCCATTATTTTTTCAGAAAGAGATAGGAGAACGCAAAGGAAATTGGATGACAATTGTGAAAGAGTATGACCTTGAGTTTAAAACTACCACCATTGTAAAAGTTCAAGGCTTATGTATTGGAATATTTAGCAATACTTAGATGGGGGAGGGGTGAATCAATGTTGCACATTTTTAATAATGATAAAACTATTTTTAACTTCCACTAATCATCCCAAAGACTATAATTAACAATGCAGAGAACTAACCATATCAAAAAATTCATAGTAAACATTTATTTTATGTGGAAACCCTAATGGGAGAAAACCACAAAATAATTCTTTAATAAAATCTTGTAGGAACTAACCTATTGTTACAATATTTGCAGGCACCAACCTAATGGATACACCAATCTCCTTGACTAAGAACCAAATAAAAAATAAGGTTTGCAGGAACCAACCTATAGGAGACACCAATCTCCTTGGATGAGCACCAACTTAGCTCTTCATATAGGCACCGACCTACAACTACAATATTTGCAAGCACCAACATGCAAGAGACACCAATCCCATCAAGTTGACTATTTTCTTCAAGCCTTCAGTTGTAAAAATTTGTTTCCTTGTCTTTGTTGTCACAACATTCTCCACCATATTATATTATTCATGAATTCAGAAATTCCTTAGACCTTTCACCTCCCAGCCACCCTTAGAGAAATACCAATTCCCTTTCTTTCATTCTTTCATATATTCAAACCTCAAAGTTACAGAACCTTCTTTATCACTTCATTTATATCATCATTCTCCTTACGAGCCCCACAACATATTCTCTTCACACTTATGGTTCCACTTCCACGTTATCTTCATGCTCACTTCCAAATCAAAATGATCGCAACATCGTTATTTATATGATCCCATACCAAAAGGTTTGTCCACAAAAATTAAATCCATGGGGTCGAATAAAACTCTATTTTCTTCTTCCTCAAGGTTTGCACTAGTAAATTTGGGTCATTTTTTGACGACCATTACGTCTCTCTTGCAACGTTATGTCATGGATATTTCCATGAATCTTGGGCCCCTCAAACATCGCTTCACAAGTCGTCGAAAGGGCGATGAAACTGGGATAAATTCGCAAGAGCGACGACCTACAGTGGTCGTCACAAGCGAGATGACCTACAGAAGTCGTCGCAAGAGAGATGACCTATGTAGGTCTTCGCGAGAGAGACGTCGAACGATCTTCATCGCAAGAACGAAAACCGAATATGATTGTCACAAGAACTACTACATAGGACGATCATCACATGAATGACAACATAGGACGATCGTCGCATGATCGACAACCAAGGATGATTGTTGCAAGAGAGATAACGAACGGTCATCATCACAAGAGAGACTACTGAGGACGATCATCGCATGAATGAAAATCTAGGATGATCGTTGCGAGAGAGACGACTAAGAATGATCATCGCACGAATGAAAACCTAGGATGATCGTCGCAAGAGAGACTATCGACAATCTATGTGGTCACAAGAGCGACGAAATATATCTATTTGAAAAAAAATAGATATATTGACAGGAAGATTAAAAAAGGCACAAAACAGTTAAATTTGGTGAAGAAATAAATTATATCGGGCCCAAAATAAATTTGATCACGATCCATTAGAATCGACGGCCAGGAAGCATTACGTAATTTGAAGTTGCATGGGGAATAATTCTGAAGGGTGGTCCCACAATCCAAACCGTGATTTCCATTGAGGAGTACGTGTTAGCGTCAAGTTGATTACAAAATGACAAGAAGGTTTTTCCAAAATTGCCAGTACACATCTCCACAAAGTGAAAAGTATAAAAGGTCGATTTGACATTTTTATTTTTTATTAGTTTCAAACTCGGGGACCATTGGAACACTTTCACGGCCACCATTTTTCTATTGCAGCCCATCTTTTCACCATCACAACCAGTTTCCATGTATTTGTCCCATCTCCATGGATCCCATAGTATTATCAGTAGCAGAGCAAGACCCTGAAAGTAATGAGAAAGCACTAATAATTGAAAGATATGCAGATGTATTTGACCCTAATATCACTATTTCCCCCATTTACGTGTCTCGAAGAAACTTGGCTGATATAAAGGAAAGGAGTATTCCATTTTTAGAAGCAGTCCAGGCCTCCATTGTCCTATATGATGTCGAGGTTTATTTCCCATTTTCTGAATTCGTAGGTTGGTGCACTGAGCAATATTCCCATTCAGAAAGGGTAATTGTCAATAAACAGGGGTCTTAACGCCTATGTCAAATAGATAATCTATCAACCCGAAAGTCACTCAATATACTAGAAGCATTTTCCTTTAATTCTAATCCATTCAACAAAGAAAAAGTGATTAGGGTTTATAGAGAATGTCATCTAGAACTCAAAAGTCAATTTCTACAACAAATCATTAAACCTGAAGAAATTTCAGAGAGTTTGTCCTTACCAATGAGTATCAACATGATGGTCATTGAAGTTCAGTGGGTTTTTTCCCTATTGAGTCAGGTCCTAGGTCTATATAGTGATAAATATCTTGTTGAATTCATGCTTGGTTTTCTTTTGACTTTTTTCAAGTCAGAGTCTAGTCAGTCAGTACGAATTAATTTTGATAAATTCCTAGATGACACCATTCACAAGCAGCTAGTGAATTTCCACTCTTTGAGACATTTCAAATATTATACATATTTGTTAAAGGTTTTCTTAGAAAGTGACCATAGAGAAATCCCTAAAGAAATTTTTTTATCTACTGAATGTAAAAGAATCACTTTTCTCATATTCATCAACAAGGTCATGTCAAGAATCTATTCTATGATTTTCAATACAAGTTTACCCAAAGTTTTGGAGGACATGAAGATTCAACTGCAGCCAAATCCATAAAACAAAATAGGAGACTGGGTACTTTTTATGCATTCAACAGTGATATGGGTATATGGTTTTCATGAGTCTCCTTATCTGTTACCTGTTTTCCTAACTCCAAGGACTTTTTCTCTTGATTTAATCAGACAGAGAACTTCATCAAACAACACAAAGCCTCTAACATCAAAATCCCCTTTTTTATTGGTCCTTTTGTTGTTAAGTCCAGATCTTGTTTATCATAGGTTAAAGCAAAACTCAAAGACTTTGGATTTTCATAAATACAAGGAAGAAAATATGATCCACATCAGATCATATCCAAGAGAAGACAGATGAACAAAAATGCACCTTATGAACATGAGAATGTGGAAGGCTTGGATAAACTAGCTAATCTGAAAGTGTGTATTGATGTAGAAGCACCATTGCAACAAGTCTAAACACAATAAGCTCCTCAAAATTTGGTGATTAAAATTCCCAAAGCCAATGTGTACAACAAAAGAAATATTTCAGAGACTATGGATATTAATGTTGAACAAACTGTTAAAAAGAAGATGAAAATTTTTCATCCAAAGAAGATTGTAGAATTTGGAATATGAAGGACCCATAGATCAAGTGAATTTGATCACTGTGGAAAGTGGTACCAGCAATGTAGAAATTGAGGAAAGAAGTCAGTTGAAAGTGAGGGCAGCTTAAGAGTTTTTCATAGTCAAAAATATTATTTTGATAAAGCACCTGATGCAGCTTATCAGTCCATAGAAGACTTAGCAAAACAATATGATGAAGAGAGAAATGTGGTTTTGGATGAAATAAGGGATTTTTTCCCTAAAGAAGACAAAATTTCTCAACTGATGTCTTCCTTGTTCATTGTGAGGGATATTGAAAATAAAAAATTTAATATTGTTGTTGCAGAGGAGGATAAAGTGTCTGAGATTAAAATCAAATATGAAAATATAAGTTCCCCTAACAAAGTGAAATTCCACAAGAAGACTAGTGATTTGTTGCATTCTGATTATTTGAGTTTAAATTTTAAAAATTCAAATATGACATCCTTAGTTGCAAAATTAGAAGGACAGCTAAGACAAGAAAAGGCAGCCAACAAAGCTTGGAAAAATCAAATTAAAAGGCTTGAGTTTGAAGGTCCTCAAGGTATAAAGCCTTTATTGGATGAAAAATATAAAATAATTCAGAGTTTGAAGAAAAAGTTGAAGATGCTTGCTACATAACACCCACAGACGACAGAATTGGTAGCTTTAGAGCAGGAAAAAGAAACATTTTGGAAGGAAACACTAGATTATAAGGCTAAGCTTTTGCAGCTGGAAAAGGAAAAGATGGAATGGTCTAAAGAAAAGGTAGAGTTGGTAAATAAAGTCATGGTTTTAGCTCCTATTGCAGGAACTGGATCAACCAATGAAGGAATTGTTCAGGCTATGTCACAAGTCAGTCTGAAAGAAGGAGAGATGAAAGTCTTAAAGGAAAACATGGAGAAATTGGAGCAGGAAGTGCACACAAAGGATGAAAAGATATCCCAAGTTCAAAATGAATAGTCTTGCAGGAGAATATTAATAAGTTGAATTCAAGATTGAGAGGTAAAGGTCTGTTGATATTATGGTAGCTGCAGGAGGTATCTACCTCCATGTGTAAACCTGACGAGATTAGAATACTCCGGGAAGCAAGAAGAAACCCTAATGATTTGGCGAATAACCCTAGAAGAGATGTTGGCTCAAGAAGATAACTTGTATTAGGTTATTATCCTCCAAGAGAAGAAGTCGGCCAGAAGAAATAATACATATTGAACAGACAGATACCCAGAATGAGAAGTTGGCCCAGAAAGTTAGCGAGAATTACTATAAATACAAGAGGCCATTCTTCATTCTGGCAGGCAGTCTCAGAATTGTAGAGCAGCACTTGTGCACACTGCAGTGCCCAGTTTTGTGCATAGGTTTGGAGGAGAGCTGCCATTTCAGTTGTTGCAGCTAGCAGATCACGTTTGGCTTGGAATATCTCTTGGTTAGGGTTTGGACTATCTGATCAGCTCTTGTTGGTGTGCTATCCTTGGGGAAAGGAGTGATACCCTTTGTTTGGCTATCTAGCCTAGGGTTTTCTTCCAGAGTGATTCTCTGTCAAAGTTAAGGTGCTCGGAGGGTGGCTTCGGCCTATGGTTGGGTGACTATAGCGATATTGTCAATGGTAAAATGAGCAAATCCATTATATTCTTACAAGTTATGGTCCCACACCTCCTTCATTCAGTCTAACCGCTGGAAGGAAACATAGATGTAAGGATATTAAGCTCATTGAAGAACTGTCACTAGGGTTTCTAGTAGGAGCAGTCACCATAGCACTGTCGCTAGGGTTACTAGTAGGTGCAGTTGCAGAAACCCTAATCCTCTCATTGAGGCACCTTAAGTGAGGGATTGACCTAATTTCCAGACAGATCAGTGCGCCCTAGCCTAGCACATCTCTTGGTACTCTCAGCAAGCCAAGATGTCAAGTTTGAGTTTTTGGTCAGATCTAGGGTTGACCAAGTCAAAGCAGCCATGACTTACTCTATGAAGTCAGAAAACAAGTTAGATGGAGTTTCTAACTTCAGAGCGTGGAATACAAGGATTGACCTCATCCTTGCCAAGAATAAAGTGTTGGATATCATGAAAGGAAAGATCATGAAACCAGAGTTTAAAGAAGGAAAAGAGAAGGAACCGCAAAACATTGCAATTATGGAGAAGTTCAAAGAAAGTGACATCAATGCCATGAGGATCATAGTGGACTCTATAAAATACCAATTGATACCCTACATATCCCATATTGACTCATCGAAGAAGATGTGCAATGCCCTAACAAACCTCTTCTTAGTCAGAAACATTGGACAAATAATGAGTCTAAAGAATGAGCTCTGTGACATGAAGATGAATGATGATGATAGCATAACATCATACTTTGTGAGGATCTCCTAGTTAACATATCAACTACAAGCCATTGAAGAGATCATTTCAGAGAATGAATTGTTAAACATAGTACTCAATGGTCTTCCCAAGACGTAGGATGCATTTTCCGCAAGCATGAACACAAGAAAGGAGTATCCTACATTTGAAGAACTTTGGACTTGCTATGCTCAAGAAGAATCCAGGATCAGTGCAAAATAGAAACCCTAAAAGAAGTACGATGATCAAGCCTTCACGGCAAGATTCAAGAATTTCAGGAACAAAAGGAAGTTTGGTTCAAGGAGGAAGACAAATCAAGAGAAAGATATTTCAGAAGTACAATGCTTCAACTTTCGAAAGTACGGTCACTACAAGAATCATTTTCCCGAGCTAAAGAAAAGGAAGGAGAAACACAAAGCATCAGTTGCCGAAGAAAAGGAACCTACAAAGTAGACTAAGCAGGATGAAAGAGACTTCTTCTTCTGAAGGTAACACTACTCTTCTTAGTTCTTGTACATATCTTGTATATCTATCTCTTAGAAGATAATATGTTCCAAGAAGAACTATAATTATGGAAGAACAACAAGATAAGGATTGTTATCATCATACAAGCTAGATAATACACATGAAAGGATGAAATAAATCAAACAAATCATGTGGAAGCTATTACAAGATAAGTCGAAATCAGAATCAATCATGAAAATACTTAGAAGAAGCAAAGACAGAAAGAAGTCAACAATCAAGAGGAAATTGGAGAAAGACTTATGATGTTTTGCAGAAGACAATAAGACAGGAAGCGTGGACTCTGTTAGACAGAGGGAGCCAATTAGATATTGTAGAATACAATAAGGATGCAGACGAAAGCGTGGACTCTGTTAGACAGAGGGATCCGATTATATGCACTAATACATGAAGCAAGGATTAGGAGGGAGCTAATCCTATGATCCATTGAATATGATGAAGTATATATCCATGGTAGCAGCCATGAAAGACAATACATGTTCAGTTCAACCTCAGAAGAAGTCTTCTTTGAAGAGAAGCCTTAAAGTATCCTTGGTTTTCCATCCACATCCATGATTCTATAATGAAAGGAAGAAGTGGAATCTTTAAGGAATGGAATCTATAAGAAACTCCATGGACCCAAGAGCTAAAGAAAAACATCAGGAAGAACATGAAGATTCCAAGAAAGAAAGAGAAGCTATAACAACTAGTCACTGTATTAAGAATCACAAGATCACCAACCTGATACGAACTCAATAAAAGCAATCAAGCAGAGGAACTGAAAGTTTTGATGAAGAACAAGGTATATATATGCAAGCATTGCAATATCCAAAACTAGAGGTTCTCTCAGATGGAGGGAGAAGACTATGATGATTACTTGTTCCAATAAATCAGACATACCTCTACATGAGTCTTTATATCATCCACAATATCCATGGGTTGGAGTTCTACATCGGATAAATGCAAAGACTGTTCTCCAGAGCAGTTGAATAAAGAGCGCATGAAGAGCAACCTCAATACTTTGAAGCATACCAGAAAGAGACCCTTGTGTGCAGATAGAAGAATATAACTTGGTGGAGAACCTCCAGTGCACAGCAGAAGCATGGTGAAGATTTTCTATAACAGAGATATTGTATCAATATGATTACTTAGAAGATCAGATCTTATGACGACAGAAGAAGTGCCACATGGATATGTTCCAGTTTTCCAATGATGATATACCTTATTGATCAGAGCTACATGAAGCCTTCAGAGAAAACCATTGTTCCAAACTGAAGTACATTTGAAATCAATCATTACATTATCCATGATGAAGTCCAGAAAGGAGAAATTGGTTCTCTAATACATATCTCCACAGATCAGCAGATAAGCAGACATTTTTGGTAAAAAATCTGTCCAAGATGAAAGAATTTGCGTACTCAAGCTGGATCTCATGGAGACAAATTCCTTATTGAAAAAGGAAGAGATGACTCCCAGGTTGGGAGGGAGAATTGATGTATTATTGATTGATGGACAATCATTTTTCAGTTCAAAAAATGGTCCAGGATGAGCAGTTTTCTTTCCAGTTCGGAAAGTGGATTGAGATTTCTGATAGACAGACATTTTCCAGTTCATAAAATGGTCCAGATTGTTGATGTACCATAGACAGTGACTTCCCATTGTGGGAAGTGGTCTAGGGAAGTCTCTCTTCTTGGGGGTTACTCAAGAAGACTAGCCCGCCTCGCTGGATAATGATTTCTCATTGTGTTTAACATGAAGAATGGTTTGTTTTGGAGGTTGGTGCAGGAAAGTCATTTCCTCTTGTGGTTAACATGGGAAATGGTCTGGACAGTCATTCCTTAGGGCGGATTCATTCTCTCCAGGCTGCAATTTGATTAGTGCTAGAAGAATGGCCCAGGGTGGGGAATGGTCCAGGTTCAGCAATCAGGGACAGACATTCCTTAGGGAACACTCATTCTCTCCAAGTTACACTTTGTTTAGTGTCGGAGGAATGGTCCAGGTTCATAAAATCAGGACATTTATTCTTCCTTTCTTGAGAAGAATAGTCCAAATAGCTCATCATTGATGTCTTACCTTTTTGAGGGAAGATACTCTTCCAAGATCTCATAGATGTGAGTGGAATAATGGCCCAGATGATTTAGTTTATATCATAACATAGTTTTTGTGCAGGTTGATATCAGATGATTGTTATGAAGACTATATGTCTCTAGACAGTATACTATTGTGGTGGATGTGTTCCACTATTTGATCAAGTACCTGTGTGCTACTTGGTGTGGTAGTATACCAATGGATTGTAGTTGGGTACTATTCTAGATAGACACGGTTGTGTTCTATTGAATGATATTGTTCCAATTGACTTGAAGACTATCAACACTATTGAAAATGATTATCAGCTAGATGGATGATCAATGAACAGAGATTTCCCAGACAGAAAATGGTTCATAACATTTATTCTTCTAGATTAGAAGAATGGTTCTTGTGTCACTCTGTGGAGTGAGCATCATGTCTGATTAATCAGATAGAGTATGGTTCTGAGAGATGATGCAAATGATGACACTGATGGTGATGATGGTGCTCATGATCTAGTCATGAGATAGTCTATACAACTATGTTAAAGCTACCGGTTGAATGGTATGTTTTGTGCTCAAGACCATTACTTGTAATACCTCCCTAGATAGGAGGGAGTGTTGATATTATGGTAGTTGCGGGAGGTATTTACCTCCACACGTAAAGCTAACGAGAATAGAATACTTCGGGAAGCAAGAAGAAACCCTAATGAGTTGGCTAATAACCCTAGAAGACATGTCAGCTCAAGAAGATAACTTGTATTAGGTTATTAGCCTCCAAGAGAAGAAGTCGGCCAAAAGAAATAATATATATTGAACAGACAAATACCCAGAATGAGAAGTCGGCCCAAGTAGTTAGCCAGAATTACTATAAATACAGGAGGCCAGTCTTCATTCTGGCAGGCAATCTCAAAATTGTAGAGCAGCACTTGTGCGCACTACAGTGCCCAGTTTTGTGCGCAGGTTTGGAGGAGAGTTTCCATTGCAGATGTTGCAGCTAGCAGATCATGTTTGGCTTGGACTATCTCTTGGTTAGGGTTTGGACTATTTGATCAGCTCTTGTTGGTGCGTTACCCTTGGGGAAAGGAGCGCTACCCTTTGTTTGGCTATCTAGCCTAGGGTTTGCTTCCAGAGTGATTCTCTGTCAAAGTTAAGGTGCTTGGAGGGTGGCTTCGGCCTATGGTTGGGTGACAATAGTGATATTTTCAATGGTAAAACAAGCACATCCATTATATTCTAAGAAGGTCTACTGCAAGGAGATAAACATATCATATGGGATTATATAGCTTATGAGGCTACTAAATTTAGATCATATTTGAATTTTGTAAGTGATAAAGATAATATAGCAATCACATCCAGGCATAGATGCATTGTTGTTAATGAGACTTTAGCCAAAAATCCATCTGAATGGGCACAAAATGCCATTAATATTCTCAAATCAGTTCCTCTTGCAAATCTTCAAACCATTGGGGTAAAGGACATAACTGCATTGATCATCTGGGCCAGAAGGATTGTTACAAAACATGATGTTTTGAAATCAATTCTGAATAAATCAATACAGATGGAACAAAGTGTGCAAAATTTCAAGAATTTATTTGAATAATTGTTCATAAAGGGCCTTCCATCATTCTGGGATGGTAAAGGTAAGTTGCAGGATCAAGAAGAATATAATGCACTCTTGACTCAATCAAGGATGGACCACTCCAAATTTGAAACCCTGGAGGAGGGTTTGAAAGGGGATACTTTAGTTGATAAACTGAGTACATATTTCAAAATTCTAAATCAGTTTAAGACAATCAAACTCAGTCTATGTGTAATGTCTTATGCCACTTAAAGAAATGATAGATTATGAGATTCCTTCTGAATTGCAATGGAAGGAAATAGTCAGATTGAAGACCAAATATAATTTCCCAGGATTGAGTAAATGATTTCCATCTAGCGACAAAAAGGAAGTGAATCAAATGAATATACAATCGAAGTCAAAGGGTGAAGATAAAGGACCAAACTACAAGAATATCCACAAATCCCTTATTTTTTGAACTGAAATTTTCTATTATATTGTAATCTTTTTAAACCAAATGAAATGAATTGTTGTATAAATATTGTAGGTTTTTATGTATTCATGGTTGGAAGAAGAACAAAGGACAAATTGTATTGATCAATGTAATAATTTCTAAATTTGAAATAATACAAGTGGAGATGTCCAGATTTTTTTCATACCAAAGATCAAGGTGGTGATGACCTAAATTATGTGTTTCCTTTCATGTATGTTTTTCTAGTTTGCTTTCCCTTCATATGGAACCTTTCATATGTTTAAAATTGGATGTTAAAGGGTCTGAAATTCATCTAAATGGTGCTTTAGATTCAATCAATTTTGAACTCTTTTTTTCTTTCTTAACTCATCAAAATTCATCTCTTATGGTGCTCTTATCGATGTTATATTTTTCTTCTTTCTTCCATCTTATCACAACAAATTAAAAGACTAGAATTTCATCACCTACTTTGCCTTTGCTTCCTTGAGAACTCTACCTACCATAAATAGTTTCAATTGTTTTCAGAGTTGACTCCATTTCCCAACAGGTTCATTTCCTTCTTTCCAGTGAACCCCATAAATATTTTCATCAAATCAAAACCTAGCCATTGAACCTATAAGAGAAGATCCATCTTCCAAGAGACCAAGTGACAAGAGAGATCCCTCTCTAAACTGAAAAGGCTAGTTTTAGTTCTGAAGTGGTTTTGTGGTTACCTTTGTAAGTTTTCCCCTCAGCCTAGGAAATTTACTTAGTGCTAATAGAGTCATGGAAGTTTGCATTTCATTTTTTCATATCTTTATTAGTCATAATAGTTTAAACTTTACACATTAGGAAGATGAAAAGATAGAGGAATCGACAACCAATTATGATGGTTGAGATTGCTTGTAGTATTCTTGTTGAGTTTTCTATCTACATCGGCGCCCCTATACCAATACAAGTGTGTGCATCAACATTCAGGTAAACATGAATATGCCTCAGTAAATGATATACATGTTTCTAGAATCCATTTTTACCTTTCTAGTTAAACAAGTCCCTAGGAATAGGCATGGAAACAAGGGTTGCATAGTGAGAGGAATTGTTTACCTTGTAATCCATCATAGTTAAGATTCATAATAAAAAATATATAAAAGGGAAACGTCGAAATATTTTTTAATATATTCATATCATTTGAAGAAGCAAACCCAATTATAAAATCTTGAGGAAATAGACTACTACAATTTGTAGGGATTTCAAAATAAGTTGGAACCTTTGGGTAGGCCTTTGTTGAAACATACAAAAGATAAGTGGANTTTTTTAATATATTCATATCATTTGAAGAAGCAAACCCAATTATAAAATCTTGAGGAAATAGACTACTACAATTTGTAGGGATTTCAAAATAAGTTGGAACCTTTGGGTAGGCCTTTGTTGAAACATACAAAAGATAAGTGGAAGAATCCATTTTCAGTAAGTCCTGACACCTTAAATGTTAAAACATAGCCACATAAAGTGGAAATCATAACTATGGAGTGAAACATATGCAATATAGTAAGATAACACTATAAAATTGTATGTTGTGGCTTCAATTTTTTCATTCTATATTTATATTATTTTTCTTTGTCATGGTTACGATATTCTTCAGTCACAAAAGATATACAAAGTTACAAACACAAATGCATGAAAACCTCAGTGACCGTGTAGGGAAATTAAAGTGAAAAAGAATTTCCAGAAAGACTGACATATTGACATAAAAGCATTAAGAATTTGGATGCAATGTGCATTGCATTGAAAAGAAATAGAATTTATCCTTCAATTATGTTATCACTCCATAATTTATTTAGGCTGAGAAAAGAAACACAGAGGTAACCACAAACCAACTTTAGAAACTATAATCTAACCCTTCCAGTCTTAGAGAGGGCTCTCTCCCAAATCAAACACTAAAAGGACTGATTTGATTTTTATTTCTTGAGGTTAGGTCCTTGGATTGTGAATAAATTTTTGGACAGGATTTGATGTTTAAGCCTGTGAAAAATCCATTGGGAATGGAGTCAAAAGGTTGAATCTTATCAATATGTGGGTAATCTGTCAATTAATGGGAAAAGACTTCAGAGGCAAGATAGACATTAAATGTGTGTTGGTTTAATTTAAATGTCATTGTAGCAGAAAGGACGGAAGCAAAACATAAATCAACACTTTAAGAAATCAAATTTTGAAATTTATTAAACTATTTTAGCAGAAGAAAACACCATTGATATTCTAAACTATGTGACAGAGAATCAACATGATGAATTCTGAAACAATATTTTAATTGAATATCATTCATATATGGAAAGAGAGCAATAAACTGAAAGAAGAACATACACTGAAGTGAACAGGCTACATAGTTAAAAAATAGAGAAAAGTAGTTTAGAATACTAATTCTTCAGGAAAATATTACAGTAAAAAGACTCTCAGAATACTCAATTAAATTTCTCGCACCCTTTGTACATTTTGTGTTACAATATTTATAAAAACCAATGAAATTTGGTTTGAAACCGATTTACAAAAATAGAGAAAAGTTGTTCAGAAAATCAAGATCCTTGAGATATTTCAACAACTTTATCCTTATCTTCACCCCTTTGACCTTGGTAGTGTCTTAATCTTATTGGTTGATGTCTGGACCCATACTCTGTTGGCAGTTGGATCGTCATTTACTAGGACCTACAAAATTACATTTATTTTTACCCAATCTTACTATTTCCTTCCACTATAATTCAGAAGGAATATCATAATTCATCATTTCTTTTATTAAAATTTCCAAATCAATGAAAGAGGCATACGACATGATAGGCATGACGAATTTTATTATCTTAAATTTATTCAAAATTTCAAAATCTATGGCCAAATTTTCTACCACAGTTGCCCCATTTAAAACTTCATCTACGTCTTCAAACCTAGAGTGATCCATCCTCGCTTGTGTCAAGAATGAATTGTAGGCTTATTGTTTGTGTAACTTTCCCTTTCCATCCCAGAATGATGGAAGACCTTTGATTAAAAATTCTTCAAACAAATCTTTAAAATCCTGAACACTCTTTTCCAATTTGGCTACTTTATTTTGGACTGAATTTGAGAGGTTGTGCTTGGTTATGATTCTGCTAGCCCATATTATCAAATAAGTTCTATCTTTGACCCCAATTGTCTGCAAACTTGATGAAGGCACTGTATTAAGGAGATTGATAGTGTTTTGGGCCCATTCTGCTGGTCTTTTTGATAAAGTTTCATTAATAATTTTGCATCTCTGTTTAGCCAAAACTACAATGTTGTCCTCATCATTAAAAAAAATTATACATGTCCTAATTTTTGTAACCTCAACTAATATGGAGTCCCAGATGATGTGCTTGGCTCCTTGTAACAAACTTTTTCCTTTAAGCGTGGAGTTTATCTTATTCACCTTTTGATGAAGGACTACATTTTCGTTTTTAAGTTGTGATACTCTTTCATCTCTTTTATGTGCCTCTTGTTCCATTTTCTTGATATTATCTTTCAATTCTTTTATTTCCCCATCCTTTAAGCTAACCAGAGACATTGCCTAGACAATGTCTTCAGTGCCTGATTTTCTTTGAGTAGCAGAGGGTGTAGCAGAGGGTACAACAAAAGACAAAGCTATGACTTTAGTTTCCATTTCTGTCTTTTCTTTTGACCATTATAATATTTCCTTTTCCAGTTGCAGAAATTTAGCCCGAAAATCTAGTGATTGCTTCTTGAAATTCTCATTTTCCTGTTCCAATGCTACAAGTTATGTAGTTTGTGGATGCTCTGTAGTAGGAATTTCCAACTTTTTCTTCAAGATGAGAATCACTTTTTCTTTCCCATCCAGGAAGGATTTCATTTCTTTGGGGCCATAAGGTTCAAGTTTCTTTATGTGAATCTTCCATTCTTTACTTGCTTCTTTTTCCTTCCTGAGTTGACCTTCAAGCTTGGAAACTAGTGATGATATTTTTTCATTTTTCAAATTTAAATTTAAATAATCTGAATATAGTAGGTCACTAGTCTACTTGTGGAATTGAACCTTGTTTGGGGCACTGATATTATCATACTTTATTTTGATCTCAGAGACCTCATCTTTGTTAGGACTCAGAAATGTCACATTTATATCACCTTTTCCTTCACCATTCCTTACATTTCATGGTCCTAACAAACCTTTTATCATACCATTTCCATACATACATTTGGGTTTCACCTTATTATTTTCCACTTTATTCATTTTAGTATTATAAGTGAATTTATGATTAAATATTAGAAAAATGACATATTTTCATTATATATCAAGGTTGGATGAGTTTGATGATGTGTGCAGGCATATTTGAAGATTTCAACAAAGTCAAAATTTACCACCTATCCTCAAATTCGAATTACATCTTTGAAGATTTGAAAGAGATTTGAAGATAATAATTCAAGCATATTCAAAGGAGAAGATCATTGAGATTTTGATGGCATATCTTATACAAGATATTTGTGGAGGATTTGAAGGAATAAGTTGAGAGAATAGTGGATCTGTAATTATGACACTCATGTATATAAGAGAGTGTTCTCTCTTCATGAGGGTCATCATGTTATTGATAATTGGAGGATGTTATTCATAAGATATCATGTAATTCATAATTTGGTCTTGTAATTAGGAGAAGGGGATTCTTAACTTTATTATTCTTTCATGATTTTTAATTTGATTCTTGTAATATAATTTGAGATTGATATATTGTGTGAGCTCACATATGTCTTTTGTCATTCAACTCTTCACATGTTGTATCGCTTTCCTAGATTAATTTCATTTCAATAAATTAGATTAGATTAGTTCTACTTCAGTACTGCATATATAGTGTGTGTGCTTCGTAAGCCTACGAACCTCGTATTGACAAATTAAATAGTTGGGCAAGTACTACAATGGAATTAAAAGACAATATTTCTGCCTAACAATCTTCTTCTACTATGGAAATGTTGAATGTTTTCCTTTTTCTGTCTCTGACTGTGAATAATGAAGACTTGTGTTGGCAAGCTTTCTTTACCTCAGGCATTAGATTCATGATCTCACTTAGTGATTCCTTTCTTTTTTCTACATGCCATTTAGATAAATCTTCCTTTGACTGGTAGGCTTCCTCTGAGGCTTGAGAAAAATGGTATTTTTGGCTATGGAAGGCTCCTGAACTTCCTTGATCACTTTCCAATTGATCAACTTTGGATTCAATTACACCTGTGCCAATATCCACCATGTCTAAACATGTTTGATATTTAGGCCCTTCATCCTCAAAGTCTACATATTGCTCTGTCTGGATGGTTTTCATTTTCTTTCTAGCAGTGTGTTCAGGGTCTATGTCCATTGCCTCTGAAACAATCCTCTTACTATGTATACTAGATTTTGGAACCTTAATTACCACCTTTGGAATAATCTACTATGTTGGTGCCTTTTGTACATGGACTTCAACATCCACACATTCTTCAAGATTTACAAAATTCTCCAGCCTTCAATAGGCTCATTCTCATATGGAGCATTCTTGTTCATTTGCCTCCTTCTAGATATGATCTGATGAGGATCATATTTTTCACCTGGAATTTGTACAAAAACCAAATCTTTGAGCTTTTCCTCAACCTATGCTATACATGTTCTGGATTTTACAATGAATGGGCCAATCACAAAAGGAAACTTTATATTGCTTGCTCTATGATATTTGATGAAATTTTCATTTTCAGAGATGATTTTTTGTCTTATGAAATCTAGAGAAAAAATTATGGGGTCAAAAAGATGGGAAACAAATAATGAAACTCATGAAATCCATATACCCATATTACTGTGGAATTTATGAAAAGGATACAGTCCCCTACTCTGTCTTATGGATTCTGCATGTGAATTCTCATTTCTTCAATAACTATGGGTAGTTTAATATTGAAAATCATCTGGTAGGCCTTTGACATGATATTGATTTTGCTTCAGGGATCTCTGCATTGTTGTTTTTGAGAAAAATATTCATCATATATGTACAGTATCTGAAGTGTCTAAGAGAGTGGAAGTTCACTAGTTTTTTTTGGATGGTATCAAATAGGAACTCATCAAAATTAATACAGACAACTTGACCTGACTATGACTAGAATAATTTGAGCAGGAAACCTAACATGACCTCAACTACGAATCTATCACTATTAAGGCCTAAAACTTGACTTAACAAAGAGCAGACACATTGAAAATCAATGGCCATGATATTGATGCTTAAGGGAAAATATAGACTTTGTGGGAACTAATCAAGCTTGCTAATCATTATTAAAAACAGATTTTTAATCTCTGGTTGACAGTCCCTATAGACTCTAATAATTTATTCCTCATCAAAAGGTTCAAAATTCTCATAGAAAGAATTAGGAATTTTTAATTACTCCCTGACTGACACAACATCAATTTTACACAAGACTTTAGACCCCTTTTTATCAATTACAACTCTTTCTAAATATGAGTATTGCTCTACACACCATCCTATAAATTTGGGAAACCGAAAACACAATTCAGTTGCATATGAAATGAGAGAAGCTTGGATAGAATCCAAAAATGGAAAACCTTTCCCTCTAACGTTAGCTAAGTTACTTATTAATTGAGAAATAGGGGCAACAGTGAATTCAGGATCACAAACATCATTATCTCTATCGATTAGGGCTTCTTCATTATTTTCTAGGATTTGTTGAGATACTTCGAGAATGATGGGATCCATGGAAGCAAGGAAAAATACTTGGTAATGGAGATTAAAATGGTGCTGAGAATTCTAAATTTGACTGAAGGTTACAATTGAAACATCTCCAATAGTTCCCACTTTGACAAAGATAAACAAAAATAAAAGTCACATCAACTTTATAATATTCAGCTTTTCGGAGCAACAGGTAAGGGGTTTCAATGTAAACCACTTTCTGGTCTACAATCGTCCCTGTGCTGAAACGTCTTTAGCTTCAAAACCCATGGTTTCCATTTTAGAACCACTTTATATAATTAACCTCTGTGCACTTTCCAGGCCTAAAATGACACCAATTGTTGATATGTCTCGATTACAATCGTGACCATTTATGTTTGATTTCTTTCCATCGTCATTATTTTAGAGCTCCTTCTAGCCAATTTAAACTATTCTTCCATATTCAACAACCCTCCATATTTGTTCCAAATCATTTCACACCTCTGCTAAAATTTAAAGATGATTTTTCTGAACTTATTAGGAAAATGAATATATATATATATATATATATCATGGTTTAAATCTTAAACAATAATTTCCTCACAAAGAATGGAATGTTTCACAAGCGATGTTTGAGCCCGAGTGGGGAGAATAAAATTTATCCTCCCAAATCATCGAGCTAGACCTAATTGAATGTGTGTGTATGCATGTGTCTAGATTTAAGCCTAGGTGGGGAGGATAAAATTATCCTCCCAAACCATCGAGCTAGACCCAATTGAATGTGTGTGCACACACGCGTACTTTAATTTCCCTACAAATACAAGTTCGATTTAACTCCTTTGGATATCCTCAATTACTTATTATATAACAATAAATAAATAAATGTTACTACAATTATGACCACCATAGAATTGTTGATATGTTGAAAATTCTAGGTGTGCTCATATTGTTTCTTTTGTCCCATAACTTGGTTGTTTCTTTTAGAACTTGATTTTTATCTCTCTTAGCATTAGGGTGTGTCATGAGTATTACACCTCTTTCATACCACTTCTCGCCCCCATTTTAGATTTTCCCCATGTTCTCTAGTATAATTACTCCCCTCTTGTCACCCTTTGTATATGTTACAATAATATATTTCAAAAAATTAATAGTAAGAAATATTTCATTTAGAGGATAGGTTGGTTTTCAATTTGAAGTTTTGATTCCTTGTTTATCTGGCCAAGTCTTTGAACTTTTGCTAGCTAGTAATTGTTGTTCACAATAATTTCTCAAATTTAATAAGAAATATGGATCTCATCTTGTGTTAGCAATGATTTGTTGGTTAATCAATATTTCTCCCGTTGGGATTCAAGTCTTTCCAAATATATGTTTTTGTTCATGCCAATGTTAATGAAAACAATTGGGTCACATCCAATGGAACCTTCTAAGGAATTGTTAGATAGATTCAATGATTTGAGCGCAGTGCAACTTCCAAGTGTTGGTGTAATGACACCGGTTAATAGATTGGTAGAAATGTCTATAGCTAAAGATTTTTCAAGTTTCTCTTTCTCTAGAGGTAAGCCTGGTGGAATAATTTCCTTTGGTGCTAAAGCAGCACTCTACAACAAAATAATAAATATTACAATAAATATCACAGGAGAGTAATAAATATCATAGGAGCGTATAGAGGTCATTGGTGTAACACACCCAACCCCTATCCACTTTTAGGCTGGTGGGATGTTTGATTTTCATCTTCTTGGAACTCGGGATGAGTATTTAGGTTCATTGGTGCCTATGATTTGTAATTTCTACTTGGAAGTGGTATGTATATCTCATTCATTTCAAATACTCTATTGCATAATTATAGTTATGCTTATACTATGATATCTAGGGGATTACTTATACACAACCACAAAAAACCAAGTTGAAGTATTAGATTAGTTCTTTGAATCATATGATATGATGAACTAAAGGGAATTATATATGTTACATACTTGGGTGTGGTTCATTAGATAGAATGATTGGCCCCATAGTGGCCCACAAATGATGGTAATGTAAAAATAAATAAATAAAAGGAACCTTAAGAAGTCATAAAAAGAAGAAAAAAGACAAGACATACCTGATCTTTGATATTCTAATGTGTAGCATTGCATTGATGCAACATCTAGAGAATCTGCAATTGCGTGAACTACATATTGTAGTAAATAAAAATATAATTATATTTAGTTTTTAGTAAAAACCAAAAAATACTTCTAAGGCATGTCAATAAATCCTAATAGAAATTAAAATCGACAAGATTGCAAATAGAAAAACACCATTGATATTCTTTTTTGTAAAATCCATATGAGAGGAGATTAAATAGTGACACAAACACACATCTCATATGCGACGGCCTGAATAAGCTCCTATTGGTTTCAAGAATAATTTATTGGAGTCGTCTGATCTTGGAGAAAACCTCCCTCAATCTAAAGGAGCAACAACAAAGTCAACATTGATAATGTTGTTGATTCGTTGGATCGCGAGAGGATTGCTCCAAGAATAAACAGCTAGAATAATTTTTTCTCTATTGAACATGGACAACCACATGAAGGTGAAAGATCCTATGGCCCCTCCCCCACATCTCTCTCAATTCCCCAATACCCAATCTATATTCTACTAAATAATATGCATTAAAAATATTCAAAATTAATAAAAAGTGATTGTAAAGCTATAAATGAGGTTTATCATTCAAAGGCATATGC
>ML813038.1:123104-136417 GCA_009831015.1 Picea engelmannii | reverse complement strand
TCAATAGTTTTTGTTCAAGGGAAGTAATGACTTCCAAAGGTAGCTACAACTTCCAAATGTAGAGGGAGGGATAAACCTCCAAGAGGAAGATACAATCCTCCAATATCAAGAGAGATTTGAACTCCCCATCCTTACCCCTTCCTGCCACCCAAGAATATATGAGAGATAATAAAACTTTACATTAAATCATCACCATCAACCAATCATCACATAGAACCTGATAATGCTTCCTGAGACTTCTTCAATTTCCGCAATTCTTCAATTCTTGGAGTACTCTTATCCTGTAGATAATATTACTCAATGTATTCTCTAAAACTCCTCCAATTTTCACTCCTTGAATCCTCCCCAAAAAGAGGTTATAGAAAGAATGGTAGACTTTATTCAATTATGTTCTATTCAGAAGACCCAACTTGTATAGCATGCCCGACGCTAAATATTTAACATCCGATTCTGAAACTTCAAAATAAGAAAACAAAGTCCATACTCTTTCCAATGGAAGTGGTCCCACTTAATTTGGATTATGTATGAATAATTTATAACTGTTTTACCCAGAACACCTGTTTATTGACTAGCTTCAGGACTGGTCACAAACCCTATCTTCCACAGAGTGTATCTCCATAATTATAGCGAATCAAGAGCTGAAATTTTTACAAGAGGTACCTTGATATGTCTTATCAACACCATAGCGATTTCACCATCTGAATCGTTATAGAAAAAAAAGTTATAGTAAAAATGGTAAGATGACCTGAAAATAACATACCTTAGAACACATCACCAAAAGACTTCATCCTCCCTTGAAATCTGACCTTCTTTTCTTCTTATTACCTCTGAAATTCGACTTGTATCAAATGAATGTATAATGATGTTTATTTGTACCATTTATGTCACTTCCTTTTAACATTAGGTCCGACCTGACACTTTCTTATTTTGTAATTTTTTTCTTTAATTATCTTTAGGGCCTACATGTACTTCCTTCTTCAATTAACTTTGTCATCTTCAAAAATTCATTTCTCCTCAACCATGAGGATCCACATGACGTGCCACATACCACCGAAAGCAACATGATGTATACTATCCATCCATGGGTGTTGTATCTGCATGTGCATTTTCCTTCATGTCCAAATACCTTCATCAATCTTGCGGTCCAAAACCCATGACTAGGGTTGACATCAATGACAACAACCAATCTTTCAACACAATGTATGTATATGACCATTATTTCCGGATGGAGAAGATGGATGAGAAGCAAAAGGTGCAAGATTATAGAGTACATATAGCATTCCAACAAATTAGTCATGCACATGTTTCAAATAAGGATATTATTGATAGTAAATTGGAAATGTGGGTACTAAACAAAAAAATATTATGATTAAAATATAGTGAATTATTTTAGCGCATAACACATATTTCATTAAATTTAAAATTAAATAGTGGATCCAATTATGTCCTTGTAATAAAAACAAAATAAATTTCACTAGAATATGTGTCAAGATATTATTCAAGTGAAAATGGTTTGAAACCTTTAATAGATCCCATGCAAGGATAGATGAAGATATAAATTTACTTTCAATTGAATCAACCATATTTTAACTAAGTAAAAGTGAGTCATAGGTGTGGCCATGTCCCTATAGTGTTGTTTCATCCAAATGTTTTAGACGAGAAAAAAATGCTTAATATTCCATACATGTCTAAATTTAAAAAATGTACATGAACATTGATATTCCCACAACTTTAGGCATCGATGAAACAAAATTTGATGAAGATAATGAATAAGAATATCATTTGAGGGTGTAAATTTTGGATTTGAAATTGTGTTATAAAGGAGTTCTAATATTTTATTCAACTTTCCTCCTGTTACAAACTTAATATTTGGCACTATAAACCCTGTACCTCTTTTCCATACTGTTATTTATTGTTGATATAATAAAAAATGTTCGATCATATGTTATGCCAAGGTAAAATATTTAAAATAACAAGAATTAGGAGGAGTGAAAAAATGGAGGTGGAAGGTGCAAGTTGATGTTCTAGGGTTTTGTGCACTTAGGTAGGATTGGAATCCCTAGTAGGGGAAGAGGGAGGGGTAGTGATTGAAGTAGGTGGGTTGTGCTTTCTGAGATGTTAGATCTCAGGACAATAAAATATCTGGAGGAAGTTTCATCAAGGGAGACCTAAAAGTCATTTAAAGAAGCAGTCAAAGGTACTCCTGAAGTTAGGGGTGAGGATGTCGAGATGGGTGGTATCTGCAATGGGAAGAAAGAGGCCGAGAATAAAGATAGGAAAGAGAAAAACCTACCCAGTCAAAAAAAGTGGTTGTATAATGACTACTTATCTAAGACAAGTGAGAATCCAAAGTAGGAGGTTACCTCGACCGAGATTGGGAATTACATTCAATGGATGTGATATCACGCCTTATTCATGAAATTTATGGGGATCTGGCCTTTAGAGAAATCCCTACAAATTAGGATAAATTTTAGGTTGTTATATTCTTTGCATTGAAATTCTAGTCGATGTGAATCAATTGATGGTTGAAATCGAGGTGGATCGATAGTAGGTCGAAGTCGAGGTAGATCGACAGCAAGTCGAAGGATGAGGAAGCCGACCGGGTGAAGACAAAGTTGAAGATATCGATGACAAGTTAACCAACAAGAGGTCGAACTGTGGGCGTGAGATGACTGACTAGATACTGAATCAAGTTCGACTGGTAGTCGAATAGTAACCTAACTTGGAAGTCAACTGTAACAGAATCCCAGGATTTGAGTGATTTGTAGCCAATGATATGCATGGATCTGTAATTGTTTTTGGGCGCCAATATTTAGGGTTTTCATGTTGTAAATCCTATAAAGAGGTGTAATGTAAGGTCATAAAGGTTGTTGTTGTAAGGTGATCATAGAATGCACTTATGCAGGTTAATGCATGTGTAGGTATAGGTTGTTGGTCATGCATATGTAAGCCGATTTGGCTACAAGGTTGTTCTTTCTTGTGCAAGAGGGTATGATGTCGATTGTGTCTTAGGTGTGGACTGAGGTTAGGCATGTGACCTTTTATTCTGATTGAATAAGACAACAAGAGAGAAGAACTCTCAAAGGAATGTTGGTTTCTCTCGGTTAAGGGTTTCAGGGTAAAATCTCGGTGTCTTGTGTGATTGCTTGTTTTCATTTTCATTCTTGATTAAATTCTTCTTCTCTTATGCTAGGATTACTATGGAAGCATCATGCATTTCCTGACATGTGGTATTAGAGGTTAGTTTTTCCCCGAAAATAGAGTGTTCAAAGTGGTTTTGTGCTTTGGCGAGTATATCAAATCTTGATTTTCCAATCTTGAATATGAGGACTAACCCTAGGTACAGTAAGACTCGTATAAATTTTGTTAAATATCATGGTAAAGAATGGCGAGCAATTCTAGAATATAGATAGAAAGATTCAATGGCCATAATTTTGATCTTTGGAAGCTTGAAATGGAAGATATTCTTGTGGATCGAGAATAATGGACAATGGTATTTCCAAGTACCCAGTCAATAGGCATGTTGATAGAAGAATGGGAAAAACTCGACAGAAGAGAAAGAAGTATGATTCGACTTTGTCTTGCAGATTTGATGTTGTTGAATGTCTCGAGTGAAGAATTGGCCAAGAAACTGTGGGACAATCTGGGAAGCTTATACTAGTCGAAATCTGGTAAATAAGTTGTTTCTCAGAAAGAAACTACATCTTTTGAGGATGAGTGATGATAGCTTGGTCACTAATAATTTAAATGTTTTTAATACCTTGTTAAGACAATTATCATCTATGGATATTAATATCATTGATGAGGAGAAGTGTATCAACCTATTATGTTCTTTTCCAGACTCTTGGGATAGCTTAGTTGTGGATATTGGTAGTAATACAACCACACTAGTGCTAGAGGGCATGGTTTCTTCTATGTTGTCAGAAGAAATGAGAAGGAAGAACATGGAAGGATCAACCAAATATGTTATGGTAGTGAGAGGTCAACTGGTACAAAAAGACAAAGGCATATTCTCTGGTATAAATTTTAAGTCCCTAGTTCAGTTGGCGCGAAGATGTTGGAAATGTGGTAATGCTAGGAATTATAAAAAGGACTATAAGTCGAAGGAAAATAAATTCATTGCTAGATTTGATGAGAAGCACTCGACTGAGAGAAAGAATACCTTGGAGAAGGGAGGTGATGTGTATCTGGTGTCGACTAGTACACAGTCGGATCAAGATATTTGGTTGATCGAATCAGGAGAATCCTATCATATGAAACCACATAAAGAATGGTTATGTGAATATGAAAAATATGATGGGGGTGATGTGTTCTTGGGGGATGACTTGACAACCAGAATTATCGGATGGGGAAGAGTTCAAATGACACTACAGGATGGGAGGATAAGAACCCTTCCAGGTGTGCTACACATTCCGAGTTTGGAAATAAACTTGATTTATGTTATCAGGATGAGTGATGTTGGAGTGCATACTCTGTTTCAAAAGGATTCATGCAATATGGTCAGAGGTATGATGATATTAATGAGAGGAGTTTGAATTGGTACCCTGTTACAAGATATTAGGGAATGTCGAATTGACTGGATGAAACAACATCATAGCTCCTAAAATCGACTCGACTCCGACTCAAATTGACTTGATGTCGACACAACGTGAATTGAATCGAGCCAAATTGATTCAAACGAACTCGACAAGACATGATGAACTCAACCCGACCAAGTTATGGCACGAAAGGATGGGACACGTTGGAGAAAAAGGACTTAGAGCTATTCAAATCAAAGGTATGGTCAAAGGTTTTCCTGAATGTAGTTTAGAAGTCGACTTTTTGAACATTGCATGTATGGGAAACAAAGTCGGGTGAGGTTCCCATGTGGAGAAACAAGGTCAAATGGGATTCTAAAACTGGTGCATAGTGACGTGTTTGTCTTGGTTACGGTTCCTTCACGTGGTGGATCCTTGTATTATGTCTCCTTCATAGATGATTTTTCTAGGAAGACATGGATATATTTCCTGAGGAAGAAAACAGAGTTTTTCGAGAAATTTAAGGAGTTTAAAGCTCTTGTGGAAAACCAGACATAGAAAAGGATTAAAGTGCTGAGAACTGACAATGGTGGTGAATTATGTGGAAAGGAATTTGATCAGTTCTGTAAGCAGTGTGGCATAGCACACCAAAATGCCACAACATATACCCCACGGAAAAATGGAGTAAACGAGAGAATGAAAAGAATGTTGGTGGATAAGGAAAGGAGCATGCTCAATGGTGCTAGGCTTGCACAATAATTATGGGCGGAGGCAGTCGAGACTGCAATATATTTGGTGAATATGTCTCCTTCGTCAATGCTAATCAACATGACTCCAAATGAGGTATGGTTTGGTAAGAGTCCTTCGGTGGCACATCTCAAAGTATTTGGTTGTGATGCATTTGTGCATGTTGCCAAGGAAAAGAGAAGCAAGATGGACAACAAGGCAGTCAAATGTATTTTCATCGAATATAAATAAGGGGTGAAAGGATATAAGCTCTAGGATCATGCATCAAGGAGAACAGTGTACAATCAAGATGTGGTCTTCAAAGAAGTCTAAGTTAAATTAGAGCCTGAGGAAGTTGTGCATACTAAGAATAATCCTGATATGGTGCGATTTGAACTGAGGATTGAAGAAGATGAATCAGATGAGTCGATTGAATATGAGGAAGAGGTGGAGCAATTGACTCTAGTGGTATAGAGCTCATAAAGAGTAAGAAAACCATTTGAAAGGTATAGTCCACTCGAATTTCATTCTGCATTTGTGCTAACTTCCATTGATGATGAGCCCAAGTCAGTCGATGAGGTAGTCGACTCGGTAGAGGGTAAACTCCGAAAGGATGCCAAGGTTGACGAGATTGAATCCTTGTACAAGAATGAGACGTGGGATTTATTCAAGTTACCTGGTGTAATAAATCTCTTCAATAGAAAGTGGGTGTTCAAGAAGAATATGAATGTTGCAGGAAAAGTCGAGAAGTTCAAAGCTCGACTGGTAGCGAAAGGATATTCCCAAGTCGAGGAAGTCCACTTCGGTGATATTTTTCCCCTATTGAAAAAATAACTTCCATTAGAGTAGTAATGTCTCTGGCTACAACATTTTATCTAGAGATAGAACAAATGGATGTGAAGACATTGTTCCTACATGGGGACCTAGAAGAAGAAATCTACATGAAACATCCTAAAGGATTTGTAGTAAAGGGAAAGAAAGAGTTGGTGTGCAAACTCAAAAGATCCATTTATGGTCTAAATCAATCACCAAAGATGTGGTACCATAAGTTTTATACTTACATCCTTAGTTTGGGATTTGTGAGAAGCAAAGTTGATCACTACATATATTCCAAGGAAGAAGGTGGGAATTTCATATATGTAGCTTTGTATGTCGATGACATGTTGCTAATTGGAAACAACATGAACACAATAAAGGAGGTGAAGAATAAGTTATCCTCCAAGTTTGACATGAAGGATCTTAGAGCAGCTAACTTCATTCTAGGAATAGAGATTAAGAGAGATCAAGTTGCTAGAAATATTTGGTTGAATCAAACGAAGTATATTGAAACAGTTCTGAAATGATTCAACATGCAGGATTGAAAATCGGTGAAGGTGTCAATTCCAATGGGAGAAAGTCTTACTATTGAACAGTGTCCAAAGAAACAGGAAGAGATAGAATACATGCCACTTGTTCCCTATGCAAGTGTTGTTGGTAGTCTATTGTATGCGATGTTTTTCACTCGACCAGACATTTCCCATGTAGTGGGAGTGTTGAGCATGTACATGTTGACACCTGGAAAGGAGCATTGGACAATTGTCAAGAGAGTATTCAGGTATTTTTGTGGCACAAAGGACTATGTTATATGCTACCAAGAAAGACCTGGAAGTGATAGTGGTAAATTAGATGTACATGTCTTTGTCGATGCCGACTGGGCTGGAGATATAGATCAATAGAGATCGACCAATAGATATGTGTTCAAGATGTTCAGTGGAGAAATAAGTTGGAAGAGTAAGCGACAAGAATTTGTAACCTTGTCGACAACAAAAGATTAATACATGGTGGCCACTCATGGGATAAAAGAAGCGGTATGGCTTCAAAGGTTGTGTTCAAGAATCATGCTTGAGAAAAGAGCTATGAAGGTAAGTTGCGACAATCAAAGCACAATATTTCTAGAAAAGAACCATGCTTATCATTCAAATACTAAGCACATTTATGTACAATACCATTTCATAAGAGATGTGGTGGAGAGTAACAAGGTGCTACTGGAGAAAGTAGACACATTGGAAAACATAACAGACTCGTTGACCAAGTCTGTGAGTGTTGTGAAGTTATCTTGGTGCAAAGAGACAATGGGCATTGATTCCCTAGGTCTATGAATGAAAGTTCAAGAATATATTGTTTCAAAAAAGAATACAACAATTGGGAGAATGTTGGGTTGTTATATTCTTTGCAGTGAAATTCTAGTTGAGGTGAATCGACTGATGGTCGAATTCGAGGTGGATCGACAGTAGGTCAAAGTCGAGGTAGATTGACAACAAGTCAAAGGTCGAGGAAGTAGACCCGGTAAATTTGAAGTGGAATATATATATGGGAATTCAACCAACAAGAATTCGAAGTGCGGGTGTGAGACGACTGACTAGAGACCGAATGAAGGCTAACTGGTAACCCAACTTGGAAGTCGACTGTAACAAAATCCTGGGATTTGCGGGATTTGTAGCCAATGATATGCATGGATCTGTAATCATTTTTGGGCACCAATATTTAGGGTTTTTCATGTTGTAAAGCCTATAAAGAGGCATGTTGTAAGGTTGTAAAGGTTGTTGTTGTAAGGTGATCATAGAATGCACTTACGCAGGTTAATGCATGTGTAGGTATAGGTTGTTGGTCATGGATATGTAAGTCGATTTGAATACAGGGTTGGTCTTGCCTTTGCACGAGAGTATGATGTCGATTATGTCTTAGGTGTGGACCAAGGTTAGGCATGAAACATTTTATTCTGATTGAATAAGACAACAAGAGAGCAGAACAATCAAAGGAATGTTGGTTTCTCCCGGTTAAGGGTTCCAGGGTAAAATCTTGGTGTACTGTGTGATTTCTTGTTTTCATTTTCTTTCTTGATTAAATTATTCTTCTCTTCTATTAGGATTAGTGTGGAAGTGTCATGCATTTCATGAAAATAAATTCTAGATGGAAGGTTAAGGGTAAAATAGATCTTTAGTTGGGGTCAAAAGGATTCTTCTCAGTAGTTTTTTTGGAGCTGAGGAAATGAGACAAAGTGTTTGAGGAGGGACCCTACTTCTTCAACTCAGTGAGTCTACATATGTGCTTCCAAACAAAAAATAAAAACAAGACTTCACAACGGCCCCTATCTATATCAGGATGTATTCCCTACCAAGGGAATTCTGGGATCCTAAGATACTTGACGACATCGGTAACATGATAGGATCTGTTTTCAAGATATTTGAAGTCACAAAGGCTTCCAGGTATATTTCCTACGCTAGAATTTGTTTTTATATGAATGTTGTGAATGACCTTCCAAAGTCGATAATAGTGTCGTACCGGGTGAGGAATGGATACAACCCCTCGACTATGAGAATATACCCTTTCGGTGTAGAAAGTGCCATGTTCATGGCCATCTCTTCAGATATTCCCCCCTAAATTCCCCCAATCCAGGGAGTAAATGCAAAGAAGAAACGGATCACGATGGATTTACCAAGATCCCAAGAAAAAGGAAGGTTGGAAGATTCCAACCTAAACAACCAACAGACGCCCCCACCAAGAAGTCTACCAACAACTTTAATATTATTGAAGGAGAACCCAGTGAAAACCTTGGTGAAGGAAACCTAAAGAATAAGGAGACAGAGACCAAGCAAGGCACTAAAGTAGGAGATGACTTACCCAAGAGGAGAAAAATAGAGACAAACCAAGGGAAGGAAGAAAAGACTGAGGAAGAGGTAGTGATGGACGAAACCCAAGGCTCGGCATCGGATACAGAAGAGGAATCGGACATGGATAGGGCCCAAGATATGGATCTAGAGGAAATTTCAGTGGACCTGTCAGCCTTGAGGGAGGCCCACGAATATCATAATATTAATAATCTCACAATTTCCCAATTAAGGAAGATCCAGAGAGATATGGTGAAAGGAAAAGGGGAAGGCTCTAGTCAAGGGTCGGGAGTAGGAGGATCGAGAAACTTGGGTATCAATACCAACCCCCTTAAGGCCTAGAAGAAGTCCCTGGGAGAGGATAAAAAGAAAGGAAGAAAACCCTGTCGATAGAAAATAAAAGAAACGAGGGCATTAATGGTTGATTCAGGTCAAGTGGTTTTCCTTTTGGATAACTATTTCCCCTCCCAACCCAAATGTTGATCATGAAGATTACTTCATTGAATATAAGAGGTATGAATGCCCTATCAAAATAAAGAATGCTAAAGAAAAGAATCTCCCAGGAGAAGGTTGATATTGTACTACTTCAAGAAACTAAATGTGATGAAAAAAATATTCAAAGGATCATGCAGAGAATTTGGCCAAGATGTGAAGAAAAATGGATCGCAATTGAAGGAGAATTAAGAGGGATTGCTACCCTCTGTGATCCAAAATCCATGGATATGGAGGACTTCGTTTTCTGGAACATGTTGCTTACATTAAAATTCAAAGTTAAAATTTCAAGAGAAGAAGGCTATGTCACGAATGCTTATGGACCGAAACCCCCCATTATTAAGAGATGATTCCTGGAAGAGATTAACCTATTAGGCTCCTCCTTGAAACACCAATTTCGGGTTTTGGGGTGAGATTTCAATATTATAAAGACTCCTTTAGAAAAGAAACGAGGTCTGTGTCAGCTCAACCCCGAGAATGTAGCTTTCATAGAACTCTTAGAAAGGATTTGATTAGTAGATGTCCCTACCAGGAACGGTCTATTCACTTGGAATAAAAGAAGGGGAAACGACCACAAGATTGTCATCTGCCTAGACAGGTTTTTACTCTCTAAAAATTTCCTTCAATCCAAGCAGGCCCTCTCTGCAAGTGGTCTCCCTTACTATGGCTTGGATCACTGGCCCATCATCCTAGAATGGTCTCAAGTTTGGAAAGAAGGAACAATTCCATTCTTATTTGTGAAATTTTGACTTGACCACCTGGATTTGCTTTCAAATTTGGTTGTATGATGGAAAGCCCCTAAAGATCTAAATGCAACGAAAATGGTCCAATTCCAACAAAGGTTAAAGTACGTTAGGATGTGCATTAGAAAGTGGAACAAAGAAGTATTTGTTAATATATTTGAAGAGAAAAGGAAACTAGATCAAGAAATGGAAGAGATCTAGCAGAAAGGGATATAGGGGATCTACTCAACAGAAATCAATACAAGGGAACTAGAAATTAGAGAAGATATGGTTAAAAGAGAGCTTATGGATGAATCTTTATGAAAACAAAAATATAGGATCCAATGGCTCAGAGAGGGGGACAAGAATACTAAGTTATTCCATAACTCCCTAACCTAAATAAGAAACCAAAACAAAATTGTTTCAAAGTATGGTAGCATCAAAGTAAAACAGGAGGACATCGTAGTGGAAATCACAAATTATTATTGAGACCTCCTATATGAACCTGAGCTTAATAGGAGGGGAGCAATCTAAAAAATAATTGAAGTTATCCCCAGGTTGGTCTCCTCGAAATATTCCCATAATATGATGAGGCCGACATCCTTAGAGGAAGTAGAAGCGATTGTTAAGAACATGGCCCAATGAAAAGCCCCGAGGCTAGATGGATTCACTATTGAATTTTTTCAAGTTGGGCGGCCAATATTTGGCATCCACATATTGGAAGTAGTGAAAGAATCCCGCAACTCCATATCCATCCTTCGGGATTTCAGTGAAACCTTCATCACATTGATCCCTGAGATCAAGGGGCTAACTCCTCAGATAAGTTTTGTCCGCTAACTTTATGCAATGACATTTATAAAATTGTTTCAAAGTTGATAGCATCTAGGCTTAATCATATCCTACTAATCATCATCTCTCAAGAACAGGGAGGGTTTTTGGAGGCCAGGAAAATTATATATGGGATTGTTTTATCCCATGAGGCTATTCATTCCCTTAAGCTTTCTAAAAAAATAGGGATGATTATGAAATTAGATATGTATAAAGCCTATGATAGAATGAATTGGGACTTCCTGAGGAAGATTTTTCTTTCTTTTGGCTTTGGAAGGGATTGAGTGGAATGGGTCCTAAACTTGGTTTCATCAGCCTTCTTTTCTATCCTAGTGAATGGGTCCCCCTAGAAGAATTCAACCCTTCTAGGGGTCTCCATCAAGGAGACCCTTTGTCTCCCTTCCTATAAATCAACCTAGCAGAAGGGATGGGTTGCAATGTCTCCCGAGCTAAAAGGAGAGGTGAAATAAAAGGAATAAACCTTCACTCATGAGAGGAGGCTCTATCTCATCTTTAGTTTGTGGATGATACGTTGCTAATGGGTCTTTCCACTATGAAACAAGCACAAGAGTTTAAAAAAAAAATGGACCTCTTTAATCTGGCCTTGGGTACCGACATCAACCAGGAGAAATCCTAGTTATTTGTCTTCAATACTCTTGAGGCAATCCAGCTGTAGTGTACCCCTTTTCACTACCGAGGTTTTCAAACCTCTCAGTTACCATTATGTACATGGATTTTTACATAATTCGTACAGGAAGTATAAGCACTTCATTTAAACAAGTAAACACATTCTACACAGAGTATTCATATGAATTATTGCCATAATTAACAATCAATAGCACTTTATACTAATTCATATACACAGTGGAAAACATGATAATATATACAGCACAGTCATGCCAAAATGTGATAAGAACATAGTCAGATACTTATCTTGTAACAGTGGTGAAATCCACCAACCAAATGCAGGCCTCCCACGAACCTCCCAGCCGTAGACCACACTGCTCCTCAACTCAACAGTGGGTCACCCCCGAGCTGGGACTGAGCTCCACCCCCAAGGCAAGGAATCCAGACTCAGGCTGAGATTACAGGGAATTCAGTCATACACAACCACCAGGAAGAATGCTCTCCCAGGAATCTCCCACGCTCACTGCCCACAGACCCTCATTCCCCACATGCCTGTTCCACCCCAGGAGAGTGCACCTTCTCTGTCACCTGGACAGTCCTTCGGCTGCTATTCTCCCTTACCTTGGTTTACAGGAACAGACCGGACCGGAAGTCTCCGGGCTCTATGGCAGCTACAGGGTTCCTTCCAGGAGTTCTCTCCTCCCTCTACGCACTCTCTCACCTAAAGGAGTCGCTCACAAGCCAACAAGCCTCACGCGGTCCAATACTGCGTGGTCACAACAACCCACGGGGAAAACAGACACGAGCTATCCAGCAGGTTTAACAATAGCGGATGGTCTCACGGATTAGCTCCACACATAGGCTCGGCGCTCAGACAGAGGATGTTTCGGCCTTTCAGAATTCAACACACAAACAGGCTATTCCCAAAATCAACACAGACTATTTAATTTCCCATTCCAAAAAAGAGGAATACACCAGTTTCCTCAGAGCCAGATACAGGCTTCCTCGAACTGGTTCGATGATGGCAAATGGGTCTCACAGTCACGGCTTCGGGACAGAGAGGTACGGATTATTCAGAACAATCACAGGCTTTCCAGCTCTCAGGGACGCACGAGGTATTCTTTGCAGAGGTTGAGTTAATCGTACACGCTCAGACAGTCGGGTGGAATGGAGGAGGAATCCCCCTCACGGCTCATCTTGGCCGTTTTATCTACATGCACCAAGGCTGACACTTGTCACCCTTGGAACTGCATGCGTTCCATCAGCCTGCATCCCTTTTGCACGTTTTCCCTTTCCAAAACTTAGGATAAACAGAAATGCACACGTCTCTTTTTGAAATAATATTAAAATATTATTTCCCGGGCTTAAGCCCCCTAGGCTCAACACTTAGCCCCTTTCCCACCTTCTAGCCCCTAGTTTCTTGCCCACTCAGTGGACGCTCAGTCCCCCTTCACTCATTCATCGTGGTCAGTCTGCACCTGGCGGTGTTTATATTTTATTGATTATTCTGCATACATACAAGTACAATAGCAGGCTCCTGGCCCTCAAACACTTAGGCTTCCTGGCCTAACAAACACATAAGCCTTCCAACTTATACAAAACTTGGCTCACTGTTGGTCACTATAATTGCTTAATTAATTTCAAACAACCAAGTGAAACATAAATTATCAACCCAGGGAATTCTTTTGTTTCAAAGATAGTTGCGCACTATATATGCTCAATTCCAAAAGCACTTAGTGTTGTAGTAAAGAAAT
>ML813038.1:98547-123086 GCA_009831015.1 Picea engelmannii | reverse complement strand
TCCTTGTATTATGTCTCCTTCATAGATGATTTTTCTAGGAAGACATGGATATATTTCCTGAGGAAGAAAACAGAGTTTTTCGAGAAATTTAAGGAGTTTAAAGCTCTTGTGGAAAACCAGACATAGAAAAGGATTAAAGTGCTAAGAACTGACAATGGTGGTGAATTATGTGGAAAGGAATTTGATCAGTTCTATAAGCAGTGTGGCATAGCACACCAAAATACCACAACATATACCCCACGGAAAAATGGAGTTACCGAGAGAATGAAAAGAATGTTGATGGATAAGGAAAGGAGCATGCTCAATGGTGTTAGGCTTGCACAATAACTATGGGCGGAGGCAGTCGAGACTGCAATATATTTGGTGAATATGTCTCCTTCGTCAACGCTAATCAACATGACTCCAAATGAGGTATGGTTTGATAAGAATCCTTCGGTGGCACATCTAAAAGTATTTGGTTGTGATGCATTTGTGCATGTTGCCAAGGAAAAGAGGAGCAATATGGACAACAAGGCAGTCAAATGTATTTTCATCGAATATAAATAAGGGGTGAAAGGATATAAGCTCGAGGATCTTGCATCAAGGAGAACAGTGTACAGTCAAGATGTGGTCTTCAAAGAAGTCTAAGTTAAATTAGAGCCTGAGGAAGTTGTGCATACCAAGAATAATACTAATATGGTGCAATTTGAACTAAGGATTGAAGAAGATGATTCAGATGAGTTGATTGAATATGAGGAAGAGGTGGAGAAACTGACTCTAGTGGTATAGAGCTCATAAAGAGTAAGAAAACCATTCGAAAGGTATAGTCCACTCGAATTTCGTTCTGCATTTGTGCTAACTTCCATCGACGATGAGCCCAAGTCAGTTGGTGAGGCAGTCAACTCGGTAGAGGGTAAACTCCGAAAGGATGCCAAGGTTGACGAGATTGAATCCTTGTACAAGAATGAGACATGGGATTTATTCAAGTTACCTGGTGTAATAAATCTCTTCAGTATAAAGTGGGTGTTCAAGAAGAAGATGAATGTTGCAGGAAAAGTCGAGAAGTTCAAAGCTTGACTGGTAGATAAAGGATATTCCCAAGTCGAGGGAGTCCACTTCGGTGATATTTTTCCCCTATTGTAAAAATAACTTCCATTAGAGTAGTAATGTCTCTGGATACAACATTTTATCTAGAGATAGAATAGATGGATGTGAAGACATTGTTCCTACATGGGGACCTAGAAGAAGAAATCTACATGAAACATCCTAAAGGATTTGTAGTAAAGGGAAAGAAAGAGTTGGTGTGAAAACTAAAAAGATCCATTTATGGTCTAAATCAATCACCAAAGATGTGGTACCATAATTTTTATACTTACATCCTTAGTTTGGGATTTGTGAGAAGCAAAGTTGATCACTACATATATTCCAAGGAAGAAGGTGGGAATTTCATATATGTAGCTTGGTATGTCGATGACATGTTTCTAATTGGAAACAACATGGACACAATAAAGGAGGTGAAGAATAAGTCATCCTCCAAGTTTGACATGAAGGATCCCAGAGCAGCTAACTTCATTCTAGGAATGGAGATTTAGAGAGATCGAGTTGCTAGAAATATTTGGTTGAATCAAACGAAGTTTATTGAAATAGTTCTGAAATGATTCAACATGCAGGATTGAAAATCAATGAAGGTGTCAATTCCAATGGGAGAAAGTCTTACTATTGAACAGTGTCCAAAGAAACAAGAAGAGATAGAATACATGGCACTTGTTCCCTATGCAAGTGTTGTTGGTAATCTATTGTATGCGATGTTTTTCACTCAACCAGACATTGCCCATGCAGTGGGAGTGTTGAGAATGTACATGTTGACACCTGGAAAGGAGCACTGGACAATTGTCAAGAGAGTATTCAGGTATTTTTTTGGCACAAAGGACTATGTTATATGCTACCAAGAAAGACTTGGAGGTGATAGTGGTAAATTAGATGTACATGTCTTCGTCGATGTTGACTAGGCTGGAGATATAGATCAATAGAGATCGACCAACAGATATGTGTTCAAGATGTTCAGTGGAGAAATAAGTTGGATGAGTAAGCGACAAGAATTTGTAACCTTGTCGACAACAAAAGATTAATACATGGTGGCCACTCATGGGATAAAAGAAGTGGTATGGCTTCAAAGGTTGTGTTCAGGAATCATGCTTGAGAAAAGAGCTATGAAGGTAAGTTGTGACAATCAAAGCACAATATTTATGGCAAAGAACCATTCTTATCATTCAAATACTAAGCACATTTATGTACAATACCATTTCATAAGAGATGTGGTGGAGAGTAACAAGGTGCTACTAGAGAAAGTAGACACATTGGAAAACATAACAGACTCGTTGACCAAGTCTGTGAGTGTTGTGGAGTTATCTTGGTGCAAAGAGACAATGGGCATTGATTCCCTAGGTCTATGAATGAAAGTTCAAGAATATATTGTTTCAAAAAAGAATAAAACAATTGGGAGAATGTTGGGTTGTTATATTCTTTGTAGTGAAATTCTAGTTGAGGTGAATCAACTGATGGTCGAATTCGAGGTGGTTCGACAGCAAGTCAAAGTCGAGGTAGATTGACAACAAGTGAAAGTTCGAGGAAGTATACCAGGTAAAGTTGAAGTGGAATATATATATTGGAATTAAACCAACAAGAGTTCGAAGTGCGGGTGTGAGATGACCGAATGAAGGTTGACTAGTAACCCGACTTGGAAGTCGATTGTAACAAAATCCTGGGATTTGCGGTATTTGTAGCCAATGATATGCATGGATCTGTAATCTTTTTTGGGCACCAATATTTAGGTTTTTTCATGTTGTAAAGACTATAAAGAGGCATGTTGTAAGTTTGTAAAGGTTTTTGTTGTAAGGTGATCATAGAATGCACTTACGCAGGTTAATGCATGTGTAGGTATAGGTTGTTGGTCATGCATATGTAAGTCGATTTGAATACAGGGTTGTTCTTTCCTTTGCACGAGAGTATGATGTCGATTATGTCTTAGGTGTGGACCAAGGTTAGGCATGAAACATTTTATTCTGATTGAATAAGACAACAAGAGAGCAGAACACTCAAAGGAGTGTTAGTTTCTCTCGGTTATGGGTTCCAGGGTAAAATCTTGGTGTACTGTGTGATTGCTTGTTTTCATTTTCTCTCTTGTTTAAATTATTCTTCTCTTATATTAGGATTAGTGTGGAAGTATCATGCATTTCCTGAAAATAAAGTCTAGATGGAAGGTTAAGGGTAAAATAGATCTTTAGTTGGGGTCAAAGGGATTCTTCCCAGTAGTTTTTTTGGAGCTGGGGAAACGAGACAAAGTGTTTGAGGAGGGACCCTACTTCTTCAACTCAGTGAGTCTACATATGTGCTTCCGAACAAAAAAGAAAAAGAAGACTTCACAACAGCCCCTATCTGGATCAGGATGTATTCCCTACCGAGGGAATTCTGGGATCCTAAGATACTTGACGACATCGGTAACATGATAGGATCCATTTTCAAGATATTTGAAGTCACAAAGGCTTCCAGGTATATTTCCTACACTAGAATTTGTTTTTATATGAACGTTGTGAATGACCTTCCAAAGTCGATAATAGTGTCGTACTGGGGTGAGGAATGGATACAACCCCTCGACTATGAGCATATACCCTTTCGGTGTAGGAAGTGCCATGTTCATGGCCATCTCTTCAAATATTTCCCCCTAAATTCCCCCAATCCAAGGAGTAAATGAAAAGAAGAAACAGATCATGAGGGATTTACCAAGATCCCAAGAAAAAGCAAGGTTGGAAGATTCCAACCTAAACAACCAGCAGACGCCCCCACCAAGAAGTCTACCAACAAATTTAATATTCTGGGGAGAACCCAGTGAAAACCTTGGTGAAGGAAACCTAAAGAATAAGGAGACAGAGACCAAGCAAGGCACTAAAGTAGGAAATGACTTACCCAAGAGGAGAAAAATAGAGACAAACCAAGGGAAGGAAGAAAAGACTGAGGAAGAGGTAGTGATGGAGGAAACCCAAGGCTCGACATCAGATACAGAGGAGGAATCGGACATGGATAGGGCCCAAGATATGGATCTAGAGGAAATTTCAGTGGACCTGTCAGCCTTGAGGGAGGCCCACAAATATCATAAGATTAATAATCTCACAATTTCCCAAATTAAGGAAGATGCAGAGAGATATGGTGAAAGGAAATGGGGAAGGCTCCAGACAAGGGTCAGGAGTAGGAGCGTCGAGAAACTTGGGTATCAATACCAACCCCCTTAAGGCCTAGAAGAAGTCCCTGGGAGAGGATAAAAAGAAAGGAAGAAAACCCTATCGATAGAAAATAAAAGAAACGGGGGCACTAATGGTTGATTCAAGTCAAGTGGTTTTCCTTTTGGATAACTATTTCCCCTCCCAACCCAAATTTTGATCATGAAGATTACTTCATTGAATATAAGAGGTATGAATGCCCTATCAAAATGAAGAATGCTAAAGAAAAGAATCTCCCAGGAGAAGGTTGATATTGTACTACTTCAAGAAACTAAATGTGATGAAAAAAACATTCAAAGGATCATGCAGAGAATTTGGCCAAGATGTGAAGAAAAATGGATCGCAATTGAAGGAGAATTAGGAGGGATTGCTACCCTCTGTGATCCAAAATCCATGGATATGGAGGACTTCGTTTTCTGGAACATGTTGCTTACTTTAAAATTCAAAGTTAAAATTTCAAGAGAAGAAGGCTATGTCACGAATGCTTATGGACCGAAACCCCCCATTCTTAAGAGATGATTCCTGGAAGAGATTAACCTATTAGGATCCTCCTTGAAACACCAATTTCGGGTTTTGGGGTGAGATTTCAATATTATAAAGACTCCTTTAGAAAAGAAACGAGGTATGCGTCAGCTCGACCCCGAGAATGTAGCTTTCATAGAACTCATAGAAAGGATTTGATTAGTAGATGTCCCTACCAGGAGCGATCTATTCACTTGGAATAACAAAAGGGGAAACGACCACAAGATTGTCATCTACCTAGACAAGTTTTTACTCTCTAAAAATTTCCTTCAATCCAAGCAGGCCCTCTCTGCAAGTGTCCTCCCTTACTATGGCTTGGATCACTCGTCCATCATCCTAGAATGGTCTCAAGTTTGGAAAGAAGGAACAACTCCATTCTTATTTGTGAAATTTTGGCTTGACCACCTAGATTTACTTTCAAATTTGGTTGTATGATGGAAAGGCCCTAAAGATCTAAATTCAACAAAAATGGTCCAATTCCAACAAAGGTTAAAGTACGTTAGGATGTGCATTAGAAAGTGGAACAAAGAAGTATTTGGTAATATATTTGAAGAGAAAAGGAAACTAGATCAAGAAATGGAAGAGATCTAGCAGAAAGGGATATAGGGGATCTACTCAACAGAAATCAATACAAGGGAAGTAGAAATTAGAGAAGATATGGTTAAAAGAGAGCTTATGGATGAATCTTTATGAAAACAAAAATCTAGGATCCAATGGATCAGAGAGGGGGACAAGAATACTAAGTTCTTCCATAACTCCCTAACCTAAATAAGAAACCAAAACAAAATTGTTTCCATCAAATCATAGGATGATAGCATCAAAGTAAAACGGGAGGACATCGTAGTGGAAATCACAAATTATTATCGAGACCTCCTAGATGAATCTAAGATTAATAGGAGGGGAGCAATCTAAAAAATAATTGAAGTTATCCCCAGGTTGGTCTCCTCGGAATATTCCCATAATATGATGAGGCCGACATCCTTAGAGGAAGTAGAAGTGATTGTTAAGAACATGGCCCAATGAAAAGCCCTGAGGCTGGATAGATTCACTATTGAATTTTTTCAAGTTGGGAAGCCAATATTTGGCATCCACATATTGGAAGTAGTGGAAGAATCCCGCAACTCCATATCCATCCTTCGAGATTTCAATGAAACCTTCATCACATTGATCCCTCAGATCAAGGGGATAACTCCTCAAATAAGTTTTGTCCCCTAACTTTATGCAATGACATTTATAAAATTGTTTCAAAGTTGATAGCATCTAGGCTTAATCATATCCTACCGATCATCATCTCTCGAGAACAGGGAGGGTTTTTGGAGGCCAGGAAAATTATATATGGGATTGTTTTATCCCATGAGGCTATTCATTCCCTTAAGCTTTCTAAAAAAACAGGGATGATTATGAAATTAGATATGTATAAAGCCTATGATAGAATGAATTGGGACTTCCTGAGGAAGATTTTGCTTTCTTTTGGATTTGGAAGGGATTGAGTGGAATGGGTCCTAAACTTGGTTTCATCAGCCTTATTTTCTATCCTAGTGAATGGGTCCCCCCAGAAGAATTCAACAGGTCTCCCTGCAACCCTTCTAAGGGTCTCCATCAGGGAGACCCTTTGTCTCCCTTCCTATAAATCATCCTAGCGAAAGGGATGGGTTGCAATGTCTCCCGAGCTAAAAGGAGAGGTGAAATAAAAGGAATAAACCTTCACTCATGAGAGGAGGCTCTATCTCATCTTTAGTTTGTGGATGATACGTTGTTAATGGTTCTTTCCACTATGAAACAAGCACATGAGTTAAAAAAAAAAATGGACCTCTTTAATCTGGCCTTGGGTACCAACATCAACCAGGAGAAATCCTAGTTATTTGTCTTCAATACTCCTAAGGCAATCCAGCGGAACCTGACCACCTTGCTAGAATTTCAACCTTCCTCCCTCCCATCCAAATATTTAGGATCCCCCCTCCTCCTCAGAGCTCTCCATAACACATCATGGTAGGAAATCGCGACCAAATTAGAAGCCAAAATCAGTAGTTGGAATCACCATTTCCTCTCCTTTCCCGGGTGTGTCCTCCTGATCAATTTTGTCCTCTCGACCCTACCCATGTACCTCTTTTTGATATTAGATGCCCGCATTAAATTCCTAAGAAAAATTGAGCGTTTCAACACAAGTTTCTGTGGGGGGGAGGAATAAAAGAAAATAAGTGGGAGTTTGTGGCCTGGGATACACTTTGTAAACCTAATACCTAAGAAGGATTAGATCTAAGGGACCCCCATGTTATAATAAAAGAAATTTCAAAGAATCTTTGGTGGTGTTGGGTCAAATCCCCCAATTCCCTATGGGAAACAATTTGGAAGAATAAGTACACCCCCATGATCCCTCAGTGGGATTTGATCAGAGTAGATGGTGACAGGTCAGGCTCGATGATCTGGAACAATTCATGGTGTAACCATACCCTAGTCTAGAAACAGTGCTTCTGGGAAGTTCATAATGGTCACTCATCTATTTTATGGGGGGATGCTTGGGACCAACTTCTCATCTTAGGGAAGGTGGAGCAGTTACAGGAGCTACATTGAACTATGGAACGAGCATGGTGGTTGAAGTTCCACCAATACTGGATGGTCAACCATATAAGTATAGAGCCCTTTGCATGAAATTGGAATCCCTTAAAGGATTGGCCAGTTCAGTGGACCGAGCAGTCCAGAGAAGTGGCCACGAAGATTTTGCTAGAACGAAAGCTCGAGAAAAGAGAAGGATACGACATTATCAAATGGGGTCAAAATGGGGATCGTAATTGGGAACGCCTACTCCGTAGAGGATTTGTGGGTCCATTCAGATGTGTTCTTTGTTTGGAAGCAGAGGAAACCCTTGATCACTTGCTTGGCTCATGCAAGTTCACAACCCAACTTTGGGACACGGGCTCTTCAGGAAAATGGATCTAAGGAACCATAACATTCCCAAAAACATAGAACTATGGAGTAATAATCCCTATATCAATCATGTCCTAAAATGAGCATGGGAAACCTTTCCAAGCATCCTCATGTGGAACATATGGAAAGAAAGGAATAGAAGAATTTTTAAAGGAAAAATGCTTATGAGGGCCCAAGTTTGGGAGACCATCAGCACCAACGTTAAGGAATCCATTAAAGAATCCATCGTTGTGATCCCTTGGTCCACCCAAGACCTCCAATTGGAATCTCATGAGGATCATATATTCAAAAAATGGCACTTGGAGTCATCTACTAAAACAAATAAATTAAACCAGAAGATCGGGAAGGCTCGAATCCAAGACTAGTGGGTTCCCCTGCAGGAGGGGTTCATAAAATTAATTTTTGATGGGGCGTTGAAGGGGAACCCAGGTATTGCATGGGCGAGGGGCGTCTTTCGGTATCATAAGGGATATGTGATTCTGGTCTATGCGTCAAATATGGGGCTCTCAACAAACAATTTGGAAGAATTGGCAGCTCTCCTTCGAGGTATGGTGATTTCTCAGACTTATGAGTTCTCGACCTTGGAGGTAGAAGGGGACTCTAAATTTTTTATCAGAGCATTACAAAAAATCTTGAATGGGGTGATGGCCGACAAATTCTCGTAGCACTAGAGGATCAGCCATGGGCTAAATGAGCTTGGGTGTCAGGTGCACTCTCTAGTGGTCGTAATTCCAGAGCTAGTGCATGGGAAGGATGACTCAGTGGATGATTTCATGGCCAATCTAGGTGTCATAATTCCTGACCTACATTGGCTTTGGTGGTCGAGGGACCCACATCTCGGGGGGACGAATGAGCTACTAGATAAATGTTGTCAAGTAGACCTTGCCATGTGGAGGGAACGACCATAGGCATAAAGGACATTCAACCACGTGGATGGTACAAATATTGAAGTGGGAAAGATAGACAAGTGGCCAAGGATGCCCATGAATGATGGTGATGATGAGCCACCACCTCCCGAGAGTTATGAAAGATTCTAGATGGGGGGATCGGGAATTTCGCCAAAGGATTGAAGCCATCTTGTTTACGAATGATCGAAGAGACCTCTCCCATGGTTCCAGTACGAAAGCCTCATTCACAATCCCAACAATGGATCGACCGCAAGCTATGTTGAGCCATGATAGTGTCATGGATGAGGTAACAATTTCACTCACATGCCTGCTCATTATGGGAAATCTGAAGGGTACATATGGATTTGGTACCTTAGCTCAGAGTACCATCACAATCACAATAATGATCCAGATAATAGCGATAAAAATGACAAGGGGATATCCAGTCACAGAGTATTGTGCCCCACTCTTAGCTCTCATATGCAACCCACCAATATTCTCGTAATTTTGAAGCATAGGAGTAGCATTAGACTAAGAATGGCTCGTCATTGAAGTAAGAAATTGAAGAAACGTTGAGTGGATCGCCATTACAAGGAAACTTCTTCTTCCAGAGGCCTTGACTGACACATAGGAGATGAGAAAGAAGCTCGAGCATATAAAGAGCGCTTCTAGGAGCTCTATTATGAGGACAAAATTTGGTCAGACGAGGCCTTAGAAGACCATGCTAAAACTCAGCATCGGAAGACTATGGAGGAGGACATCATTAAGGAAACAACTAAATGGGTGGTGGATATGGTGCACTAAAGAACAAGGGACATGCGTTATTCTAGGATGGTGGAAATATATTGGTTGGTTAAGGATTTGATTGGTCAAGCTATCAGCAAGGCCAAGCGTGAGCATGGTGAGCTCCTCCATGTCTTGGAAGGGAAATTTGAACTCTATTGTTGAGCACAACATGGTATCAAGTTTCCGTTGAATCAGATAGGCCACAACCGAGAGCAGCAAGGGAGCGGTTCAGTATACAAGAGCCCACCAGCATAGATGATTTTAGGGGCTAAATTTCGCAAATGGGCTAATTTTCCATGGTTTTTCCCAAGAAATGATTCACAAATTTCCTTTTTTTCTAAAAATGATTCACCCAAATTCCATAGAATAAAATTATTTTACCTTAAAAATCGCCAAAATTGTATAGAAATTATATAAAATCCTTAGGAATTTGAATATTTTTACAAAAATTTTGCCATACATTTTGCATTTTGCATATTAATGACTAGTAATATTATCCTATGTTTCTACATTTTAATATAAATTTCCATCCTTAAAATCATCCCTGCCCACGAGGCTCGTTCCAGTGCCCCATTGTGATGGATGGCGATCAAGAAGAGGATCAACAAAGATCGAGGGGCATCACGCCAAGGCCCCAATATGGACATCACGCAAAGGAGGAAGCTGGAATCCAAGCCTGGACATGATTCTTCTCGGGAGAATAATCATGTTCAAGATCACAAGGAGGTTTTGATGGCTTGTTTTGATTCTGGTAATGTTTTGTCTTACGTTTAGCTTCACATCGTCTCTTAGCCAATTAGGCTTCGACTCTAGTAGTTATGGGCTTGTATGTGGAACATTGGATAAAACTTTGATTTTGTAATGGTTATGGTTGGCCTGAACATAGCTTAGGGGTCTCGTTTCCTCTTTTTTGGTAGACCCCCCTATTCAATTTTTTTTTGTACTATATTGTGATATAATATAATTTATCTTTCTTTTTAGCTGGAAAAAAAAGAGTAATATCTTTATAATATTGCATGGTTACACTTATATTTTCTTATATACTATACTAATCTAGATTAATTGAGATTTTGTTGTATTTTGATGAATTAAAAAAAATGATAAATTATGAAAACATTATGATAAAAGAAAAAATATATATATATTAGATAAGCATAATATTATGATAATTATATTACAATCAAAAAATTACAACAAAATATAATATTATAATTATAAAGTAAACAAGCATAATATTATAATTAAGGATGAAAAAACAATATTAGGGAGGCATAATATTATGGCAAAGATGAAAAATTAATACTAGATAAGAATAACATTACGACAAATAACGATAAATTATAATGCAAGGAGAAAGTTATGACAATATATATTATCCTCTAGTTACCAATACAAGTTTCAAAGAAATATTTATCTTATTTTATTATAACTTATTATTTAACATATTTCATTATTTAACATTTAACATGTTTCATTATGAAAAATTATACTACAACTGGAAAGTTATGATAAATGATAATATCATTCAATTACCAATATAAATTTAAGAAAAAATATGTTGCTTGACGATATATCATCAATTATGTCATACATTAAAAAACAAATTGACCTATAATATAAAGATTTTGAACTTTTAAACGACCACTATTTTTACTCTTCTTTTAATAGTGATATGTAAATCATAATTTTAATCAAAATATTGATTATGATTGTGAATATTAAACTATATAAAAAAAAATGACTGCAAATTTGGTAAAAAAAAAATCCTACAAAAATGCCAAATTTTTTACCATAGCTAGTACCCATAGAATTTTCGGAAAAACAGGTTGAAATTATGGGCTTATGTTGTAGTGTTCCATTACTAGAAACAATTCATAAATTATAAGACAAAGAACATCTAGAGAAATAATATGAAAAATATATTCCCTCTTGATTATTGGGACTCTTATTAGTTCCTCATCCTCCAACTACAATTTCAAATATGAAACCCACTTCTAACCTTGTATCAAGTGGACTTGATTCAGGTATGCAAACAAGGAAGACATCCTTCATCAAAGAATTATTCTCAGTGAACAAAATAATAAATTAACAAAACATCAGAAGATCCATCCATGAATAAGGATTCCATGGGGTTGAAGTATGGGAGAGTGTGGAAAGAGAAGTCAAAGAAAGAAAAGACAAACAATCGAGAAATAGCAGACCCCCAGATTAGAATGATTGACTCCATCTCCAAGGAGTCTCAGTAATATCTAGTGTTAAGAACTAATAAAGTTAGAACCCTTAAATCTAAATGGATTTGCTAAAGATTATTTTTTGAAGACAAGTATGGCATCTCGTGTTGTGTACCTAATCACAACATAGGTAGTTTTATTTATAATTATAAGGACATATGTGTACAAAGCTCATTTTTTATCCACAATTTATTGGGATGTGTATCCTATTGAAGAGAAGGTCGAAGAAAAAGAGAGATCGAGGGAAAAAATGTAACTATATGAATGGGAAATAGATGATGGTGGTGTGTTATCAATTATGGTGCTCAATAAAAATATTTAATAGAAAGCATATGCATAGTGAGCCATGGGAAGAACCCATGGAGAAATGAGATTATTTATTGCACAAGTAGAAAGGTTGTAGAATTTTTGGGCTATTTGAGCCATGGAATGAATTGGAGTCAATGATTGCATGGTGCATGGGAGAAGAAGGAATGGAAAGGATGAGAGGTAAGATATAATGGAAGATAGGATGGTGGTCAAAAAGGAAAGAAAAAAAACCTCTATTTTCTTATATCGAATTTTGTTTTATCTCACTTAGTTAAGTTTTAATTTTCAAGCGACTTTATTGTATAAAAGGACTTTTGAGTTATAAAGTAATAAGGTAAAAATTGTATTTCATTTAACTTATAATGGGATTTTTGAATTATAAAATGCTTTGAGGTAAAAATTGTAAGTTAATTAACTTACTTGAGTTATAAAATGTTAAAATGTTAAGGTGCAAAAGTGATTTTTCAATTATAAGGTGCAAATTGTATGTCATTCAATCCATAAAATGACTTAAGGTGCAAAATGTATGTCATTTGCATTATAAAGTACATTCTATTATTTTTGTTTTAAAGATTTAAGGGAAAAGCATTTTATGGGGCATGTTGTATACCTAATCACAACATATGAAGTATTTTCATAATATGAAAAAAATTCTAAAACATGGCATAAGAATAAGGTTAGGGTTTATTTATCTTATTGTTATAAATAGTGGTTTCCCTATATCCTATGTATCACATTATATTATATCATTAAAAGACACATATAATGTTCTTGAGAATGCATGCTCTGATTGCTACCGCATAAGCAGAGTCATAACTTATTGTTATTACAGACATTAGGATCCTTGTGAAATTATTAGAGACCATTGGGTATCCATTTTAATGTAATGAATGCGTAGATTGTATTTCTTAAGCAACCACATTTAGTATTAAGGATATCAATATATGTATTTTTAGATAATTATAAATAGGGTTAAGATCCCTCTATTAGAAAGTGGGTGAGTGTGTCACCACCCTAGGGTGAATATATTAAGTTAATCACACATCATCTTATTAGGTTCATGTAGAAATATTAAGAGTGGTCATATTTTCTGCTATCTTTATTCTAAATGAAAATCTCATGATGTTAGAAAGCAACAAAAGGATAAAATTATAAACCATGTTAAATAAAAAAACTTTGAAATATGATTGATATGAAAGAAAATTGATAAGATAAACAAGAGAATATACAAAAATAAATGAATTTGCAATAATAAGGAAGACTCTTTAAGTTCTTTTAACTTAAAACTCTCCCTAAAATGTAAATAAAACCTTATAATAACATTCTTCCTTATATCAAATAATATTTTGTTTAAATAATATAATATAATTATTTATTAGAATATTATATTCATATATCAATTTAAAAATTAATAACATATAAATGAAGTTTTATAATAACATTATTCCTTATATCACATAATAACAAATTACAAATAATAATTTGTTTAAATAATATAATATAATTATTTATTAAAATTTTATATTCATATATCAATTTAAATTTAAAGATAATAAAAAAAATTAATAACTATCTTTATTCTATATGTATTTTTTATATTTATATTATTTTATATGTATTTATTATACTTGCCCATAGGCATGGTATATAGCTTTGAGTTAGGCTTGACTTTCTATTAATTCATGGTTGACCATAAAATATATATCCCTTTATCCAAAGTTTTAAAAAATAATTATTTATTTTAAATTTTAAATCTCATTTATGTGATATCTTATTGGCCAAAAACTTTGAAGTCTTATTGTTGCCTTCACTTCCCCCAATGTAATTGTAATAAATATTTCTTGTTTTTTAATATATATTGTCAAAAGTTGGGGGGGCATCTTGTTAAATAAATAACCCTTTCTTTTTTGGCATGGATATGCATTTTTTTTTTTGTTCTCATTTAATGGGTACCTTTTTCCTAGGCACATTTAAATAAAATAAAATAATATTTTGTAGATAGAATTCAAATGGATGACAATTGTATATATAATTAAAATAAAATAATATAATGTTTTATACAATTCAAAGTTGATGGCATTTGTATTTATTTTTTTACAATTTTTTTAAGGGTTAAACTTAAATATAAGTTTTATTTTTATATTACAAATTTTGAGTGTTAACCTTATTGGATGATATGTTATTGATCGTCTATTAGTTGGGGTTTGACCAAAATAGTTTTGAGCCTTTTTAAAGGTATAACATTACAATTTGATTTTTTTAATTATTTTAAATCATTTTTCTAAATTGTGATTAGTTGTTCAAATACATGTCTTATTGCAGCAGCTAAGTAAGGATTTTCAACGGTTGCTGAAGGATATTCAACATCCTTTAATGAGATGACGCTTGCCTGCATGCGGCAGATATAAGCTACCATGCAGCCTTATTATATTCACAACAATACAACTAACACAATATAATAAAATAAAATAAAAACTTCATTCATCTTTAAAAAACACACAATACTTTTTATTTATTTAATTATTTAATTTCTATTTAAAGCATCTCATAGTTATAATACCTTAAACATAACATAATATAATTAAAAAAATTGTAACATAATATAATTAAAAAAATTGTAACATAATATAATATAATAAAATAAAATAAAAAATTCATTCATCTTTTAAAAAAAAGACACAAGACTTTTTATTTATTTAATTTCTATTTAAAGCATCTCATAATTATAATACCTTAAACATACCACACACCATGAAATAAATGATACTATTTTATTGTTTCCAATTATTCAAGGTCTCTATGTACGATAGAAAATATATATTGGTAAAGTAAATAGATATAAAAGCTAAAATCAAATTGTTTTACAATACACTAATAAAGTCTTTAAAAACCCTTTATACCATTTCTACTTGCAAATATTTTTAATAATAATAAATTTAAACACTAATAAAGTCTTTAAAAACCCTTTATACCATTTCCACTTGGAAATATTTTTAATAATAATAAATTTAAACACAATTTTATAAGAGAAATATTTTTTTCCTAGTGAGCAATGCTATGGAACATCTCTCCCAGAAACTTAGCCCAATACAAATAATTGGGTTTATGAACATAAAGCTTGCTCAAGTATACTCAGAACCCAGATGCAATTAAAACCTCTAATCCATAGTCACTCAGGTATGGTGGCAGGTGGCTTAGATGCTACACAACTGAATCTTCTGCCTGAAAACTTTCCATAAAGACCTGTTAATGTGCTCCGTGAATTCCTGTGGTATCTGGCCATCAAACGGGCACATTCTCTGAAAAATGAAAACAAACATAGTCAAGTGAAAAAAAGAACAGGTTGCAGAAACCTTATTTTCAAAGATACTCTTCTATCCTATAAAATGCATCATCATATAAAATTACTTACTTCAGTTCATCTTCATTGTAGCGTGTATAAAATTGAAGATCTTTGTTCCATTGTGGATTCTTATAGATGGCACATTGAGAGCAATAGATTGCAGCAGCAGCCAACTTGGATGGTGGATACTTGAGCATCTCGTATTGAGTCAGGGATAATTGGCTTAAGAAGTATGCCATGTGTCTTATCTAATCAACCAAGATGTTTACATTCAGCTATTTTCTCAATGATTTTCATAAGAATCTCAAGGTTATAATCAAACTGAATATCAGACCAGAACATTAAGGGTGTAAATTATTACCAACGTTTCTGCACCAGACACCTTTAGAAACAGATTCAGGAATTTAAATTGAGTTGGCAAACCAAAATTATGTTGCAGAAAATCTGCCATTATTTCTTCCTGCAATTGTTCAACCATTAGGTCAATAAACTTAAATACTAGATATAGCGTTCCACAACCTATGAGAAGTGGTCCATACCATAGATATTATCTGATTTGCCGTATATGCCTGCCCAACGAGCAACATAACTTGGTCGATCTGCTAGAGGCCAGTTATTTTGTTACATAATGTTACTAGCAAAACTATTACATTGATTCTATATGTTAAATCTGCATGTACTTACCGGTGGAAAGCACATTTCCTCATATTTGCCAGCCATGAAGAGAGAACACAGAGCAACTAGCTTTAAATCGTCGCTCTGGATCGGTTCATGTGTAAGATATATATCCATGGCGTTAACAGAGAGGTACAGAGTCTCTTGCATTAAATCATAATACTGATGTATCTGAAAACAAAATTGAGTTTAGTACCTGACCAGAAACATAAATCTTAAAAACATCATATCTAGGTACATACCATTATTATCCAGTCCACAACATCTTGTCTCATTTCAGCAGAGATCACTTCAAGTTGTACAGTAGTTAAGTAAGATGGTTGTATGCACATTGGGATCTGCACGAAATTGATAAGCATGAATTCAAAAGAACACAGAAGAAGGTCTTAAGCACAGCAATAATGGAAGGATGGGGGGTTTTAGTGGAAGAATATAGTTAACATACCTTGCTTTCAAGTTTTAGATAATTATCCATGATATCTCCGACGTACTCGAGTAGTGTATCGGGGAAGCTTTCATCAGAGTCTTGCAGGTCTCTAGGCATCTCTTCAAAATTTAAGCTCTGCTCGGTATAAGAGCTTGAGTCCGGTTCATTGGCAATAATCGAGTTCTCCAGCATAGAACAACTAGATCTTTCTCCGGCCTGAAATATTAAAATTTTAGGAGGATTTGATTCTAAATTGTTATCTCAAACCCCAAGGAAAATTGACTCAAACACAAATATATTACACTGAAGTAGGTATGCAGCAACAGACTAAAACATTTAATTTTAAGATTAATTTGACTCTAAATAGTTATCTCTAAATAGTAGGAAAATTCAAGCATACATATATCTTACATTGATTTCAGAGGGAGGGGATATCTCAATTTCTACTTTCCCAAGTTTAGTTTGATCTGCACCGCTACGTTTCTGCTCATTTTCTGATAATCTTTCTTCAATAGTCATTCTCCCTATTTCTTGGATTATCTCCAATTCCACTAATTCCTCCTGGATTTAAAAGGAAAAGACCTTTCAGTTACAGCACTTTAAGAAGCTAGGGGCTCTGCACTATCAGATATATAGGTTTGGAAAGATACCTGAGGATTTCCTTCAACCTCTTTGTCATTCTCTGCACCAGCTCGCTTATTAACATTTTTTGCTTCTGCAACACAATGAAAGCTTCTGCAACACTGATCTTGCTCCATCTGGAGACTCTTAACTGTTTGATGGAGATGCTCACCACAATGATCACAGTGAATAACACCTACAGGCTGATTCTTACTGTTGGAAACATACTTTGGAACAACAGGGAGTTCACTATCAGTAGGTTTCTCCAAAAGGACTTCACTATTTTCTTCTCGCAACGGCCTCTGATCATCCACTTTAGGCACTGCAGCACCGCCTAGTTTTTAAAAGGATAGTCAGAATGCCTTCCTTAATTTAATTACTTGAAAAAATCTTAAACGCTTAGCCTACCTACCTCTTTGTGAGACTTGTTTGTCCTTCTTCTCATAAGTCTGCAGCAATATGAAAATTGTCAATCCGAATTTAAGGTAAGGTTAAGTGAAATGTCAAAAAAAATGACAAGTAAGATTTAGGACAAGGGATCTCTCATCTGAGACGAGACGAGGGAACTCATCAGTTGAGTTATTTAACTGTTTTGTTTATAAGAGATGTATAGTTAAATAATAATAAATAATCTATTTTTAAGGTCAGGGTTAAGTTAGACACTAAAAAATGGTGTATGAGACCATTTTTCTTCAACTATTTTATTGGCAAAGTTTACAGAGGTCTACATACCTTACCTTTTTTGGATTTGAACTAATAATCTCTTAATAAGTAATACATGTTCTTAACCTTTAGAAAAAAAATAGATGTTCTTAACCATTAAATGATCTATTAACCCACAGTCAATAATCTTACCATGATAAGTTGTTCAAAAAATAAGTCTTACCAGGATATGCTCATCGTCTTCCATCTTTCTGCACAGTTCCATTTTCTGAAACTCTAATGCAAACAGATAAAAAGAAGTTATAAATGCGAAGGTGGTAGCCCTAGGATATATATGGCAAAATAAGGAGTCTTTTCTTCAAGATCCTTTTGAATCTCTCAGATATAGAATTGCAAAGCACTATATCAGGGCGATTGGACTTATATTTTAGAAATCAGATAAATGAAAGTGAGCGCACTGGGTTATATATAGAGCAGTACGAAGATGCTGAAACACTTGAAAGGAAGGCAAACCGATATATCTTCCCATCGGCTGAAGATAAAAGGAACAGGAGGAATGGGAAACGTCAGTCTTTACGTTACCTCTGTTTTGTTTAATTTCTGGTGTTTTAATTCTTTTTTTAAGCCCCTCAAACCTTCGTCGTCTGTCCGCACCCTATGAGCAATTGCCATATGTCAGTGAAACTCGTTTTGACAGTGAAACTCGTTTTGAACTCTTTCAATCACACCGACAGGGGATCTCTCACACTCTTGATCACTGTGATACACATGAACATGCACTCAAATCGTTCACAACACTGTGATACACATGGTCATTTAAGAGCAGCACTTCCCCATACCACCAAATTACATTCCAGAATTCAAGGAAACGACATTGCCGCACTGATTCAAGCCATTGATATCAAACCCATCTGACCCCGCAAGAGCATTTACGCTGCCGAGCTTCGACTTCTGCACTTCGATGACCAATTTACAGAACATCTGATGCCCGTCGATGGTCTTCATGGGCTCCTCAAGTGCACGCTTGGTTGCATCCACCGACTTGAAAATAAAAAGCGCAAAACCCCTCGACCTGCCCAACCGCTTATCAAACCCTAGCGGCCCCTCTTCGTACTGAGAAAAGAGGCTCAGTGGATGATCTATCACCATGTCCATAGCAACAATCCTGACGTAGATTTTTCCGGACAGAGATATTTGTCGCCGATTGTGAACTGGTAGAGGCCAACTGGCTCAGGGTTATGTGACTGTTCGATCTTCTTGTTGGGCTCCTTTGGGGCATTAAGAGCAGTCCATGTGCTTAAAGGTGACGAAACCATAGCCCTTACTGTGGCCAATATTCTTGTCTATAATAACCACGCCTTCCTCGAGTTCCACAAATTGGGAAAAGAGCGCCTCGAGGGTGTTTTTTTAGCTTTCTAGATTTGCTTTTACCCACGATAGCTATCCTAATCTCTATCACTCACATGTCCAAATCCTCATTGTTCACTGATCTTGTGCTTTCCAAGGCATTAGCCACAATATGCATTGGGGAGTGGTCAAACTTGGTTAGCAAACTCATTGATATAGGGTTCTATACCCATGAAGATTTCAATTTGGATCATTTATATGGTGATGCTTTATCTTACCCACTCAATCATAGCCTAACAGAATCAAACATGAAAACATTTGGTTGCTTAAAAGTTGAAACAAATTAAGCAAATAATGAATACCATTGAAGATTATAATCAAATACTTCAATATCCTAATAAGAAACACAAGAATTGTTTGTTGTTGAACTAAATGAGGATTGAGAATATCTTAATAAGAAAATGACAAGAATTGTTTGTTGTTGGACTAAATGACGATTGAGAGACACATTACGAGTTAACATCCAAGAGACTCATGAAGAAGCTCTTCAAAAGACTCAATTATTAAAGTCTAACTAATGATCATTGCATTTCATCTAATGCAAAGAGTGTACTCAAATGACAAATTGAAAAGATGTAGAATTAGTTAAGACAATTGAGAAAGAAGTTTGACATATAATTTGCATACAACATAACATTTCACCATTATGAGAATATATTGTCAATTCTTTCGCCTCCAGGTGGATATCCAACCCAAGTTTAGATGGGTCTATGCTATTGGATATAAACTCTTAGTGGATTAACCTCTTTGTTTTATGTTGGGAAGAAACAAAATACAGAGCATAGTTCCCTTCTCATGCATATGAAGATTAAAGCATTAGATGTTGCTCAACCATTTGATTATGAATCCATGAAAATTGAAGACCTTGAGAAGAATAGTGTGTTAAAGATAGATATAGTTGGATTTGATAATTTTGGTCGGTTTCTTGCAAAAACTCTTATTAAGCAAGACCATACAATGTTGCATCATTCATGAATAGATCATAGATTGCTTGAAACATGGGAGTTTTTTTCTTTAAGGATGCAGATGATTTTTGTGAAGAGCATGTTATGAGGTTATATTATTATGTTCATTTATTATCGCAATGAAGTTTGTGTTAAGGTTGTTTCCAATTCAAAGTTTGAAGAGAAACACATTATTTGCAAATGTCATGTCAAAGAGTATCCATGCAATTATTTTTACAAGTGTTGCCTCTAGATTTTGATATATTTTTCACACATCCTATGTTTCAGCCTGAAAATGGGCAAGCTGGGTTGAGTATCCTTCCTTTTTTTAATGAAAAGGTTAGGGTTGGTAAAGGAGTGAGAGAGGAATGTTTTTATACATTTTTTAATATATTTACAAAAGAAGGTTGTAAGATGGTTGAGATGACATGTGTTGAACATGATCGCCATGCTCCTGAAAGTCAATTTATTACCCAAATTGTGGGGAGGATGTTATCTAAGTTAAACTTGAAATCTACTCCAGTTAATATTAAAGGTTATGAAACATTGCTTTGAATTGTTGAGAAAACTTTTGGAGATGGTTTTGATCTTTATTATGGTTTATTTGTGTGCAATAACAATGCAATAGAGCAGTTGGAGAGATTGGAGATGAATTTTGATGCTTTGAAGAAACAACTTGTAGAGCTATTGCATTTGATCTAAGTGGATATTGGTGGCCACCCACTTGTTCCAACTAGCTCCTCTTGTCAGTTTTTAGTGCAACACGTTCTTTTGTACTTCTTTGTAATTGTGGGTTCTACACTTTCGGGGTTGTCTGAAACCCTACACATATTCTAGGTGGATACTCGTGGCCTCCCACCTAATCCAACTAGATTATTTTGTATGTTTTCATGTCATCACATCTTGATGTACTTCCAAGGCCGTTTTGGGGCCCTAAACAATGTTTTTTTTGCTCACCACAGTCAAACTATAGACGAAGTCAGAGTTTGATGACATAATGCATAGTTATCAAAAAGACCTTTCCAACGAGCTATCACGCGCCTTAAACGGAGAACGTATGAAAATGTTACGACACCGGGAAGTTAATGTACTAACTTACCCAAACGGGGCCCACATGAATTTTGGTGTTTCATCTCCTAGGGTTAGGATTTTGGATTTCTAGGGTTTTGGCATTCATATTTATCATAAAAAGGCCTTCAGAGCTTCATTGTAATTATCTTCTTACAAATTAGCGTAGTCGTCACATCTCTTCTCAAAGATAAAGCTCCCACCATTCTAGCGAGTCTTGCACTCTATATTTTTACAATCTCTTTACAATTCTTTCATTAATAGAAATCAAGCATTGTTGTATTTCTCTGTTTCTGGAAATTTTCATGAGTATTTCATTCTAATATCTCTTCTTTCATTTCATTCTGAAAATAATCCGGATTAGTGGTATCAGAGCAGGTTTCTCTTGATCGTTTTTCAGCGCATGTCCCCGATGAGGTCCAAGTATAGCCAGTTGGGTCTCAAGTTTGTCTCTCTTAAGGAAAATCACTCTCACACGCCCAAGAAACCCTCAATGGCGGCAGAAAAGAAAAACGACAGAGCAAAATATTCTATTAACCCATTTCTTGAGCAAGATCTCGCGCGACAGAGGAACAAAATGATGGAGAATTTTTCACACATCCTTCAACACCTGTCGATAGCAACAGGTGCATCTTCATCAAGTGACCATTTTGGAGGAACCTCTGCCTTCAAGGTACAAGTTAATTTTGATATTCCCATATTTGAAGGTCAAATAGATGTGGATGTCCTAGAAAAATGGTTAAATCTATTAGAAGGTTATTTCTCTGTTCAAAATTTTCCCGACAGGGAAAAGATCACCTTCGCACTCCTCAAGGCTCTCCCCCATGTCAAACATTGGTGGGAAACTTACTAGGAGAAAAGTTCCACAAAAGAATCTAGAATATATGGGGTTGAACCCACTTGCGATTTTTTTGTGGATGCGGTCAAAGAATAGTATTATCCTGTTGATAACTATGAAGACTAGTACATGAGATGGACCACATTACAGCAAGAGAAGAGACAAACAGTGTTGGAGTTCACAAATACTTTCCATACCTTGTGCACCAAGATGGGTATCAAAGACTCCGAGCAAAATCTGGTTCTGAAATACTGTGGGGCTCTGCATAAGTACATCCAAACCGAAATGAATTTCCTAAACATCTCATCATTGGGAGTTGCCTATCGATATGATGTCAAAATCGAGCATAAATTTAGGCACCAGAACAAATGGGAATTTGGGTCTACAAATCTGCAACAACCAAATAACGGTAAATACGACCCTAACCAATAGCCTCTAGAAAACCAGTCCAAGACACAGGACAAAAGGGGTAAAGTAAAGGCAAACAATGACACTTGGAAGTGGTGTGACTTCCACAAAATCCTCTAGCACAACACCAATGAATGTCGCTCGAAACAGTCATTGGTGGCTGAGGTCAAAGACACGAAGCCAAACCTTGATTCAAAATCCGATACAGAAAATATTGAAAACAGATCATCAACGCAGAGCCCACTGCTATTGTCGCAACCACAACAATTCAACTAGAAGAACTAGTAGATCCTGAAGAGGGGGAGCACCTCTTCCATTCACAGATGTGGGTGAAGGGGACCCCATTGCATTTCATTGTTGATAACGACAGCCAGAATAACCTCATCTCAGCTAAGGTCGTCAAATAGTTTGGGTTATCGACAACACCACACCCGCAACCATACAACATCAGGTGGCTTCATCAGGGATGATATATTTGCGTCATCCAGCAATGTCGCATGTCCTATGGCATCCATCCCTTCAAGGATGAGGTAGTGTGTGATATTTCCCTTCTTAATGTTAGTGATGTTGTTTTGGGCCAACCATATCTGTGGAAACGTCATGTTGTCTATGAGTCTAGAACCCATAGTGTCATTATTACTCTGGGGGGTTAGCTCTACAGGATACCAGAGGTAGCTCCGACTATTTCTCCACCAAAACAACATCGCAAGGTATTCTCTCATATTGCAAAATTCATCCTCTTCACAGTCTATTCAAAGGATGCACAGAAGACCACTACAGCCTCAACACCTTCTATCCAACAAAAACAGATTATCGAAGAGACAAAAGATATTGTTTCTTCGCCTACAACAGTGCCTACACAATGCTCCATCCAACCCAGAGACAATAGGTTGGTGGAACAGATTCAACCCCTCCAGCAACAGGTTTGTGACAGTCTTCCACAATCTACGAAGCACAACTTCTCCAACAAGGCACGCAAATCACCAAGCTTCAAATTCAGAAAATGTGTTCCCCTCTTCCTTGGGCACTCAAAACAATGGAGACCATTTCTTCCTAAGGGGGGAGGATTGATATAGGTGGATATTGGTGGCCACCCACCTGTTTCAACTGGCTCCTCTTGTCAGTTTTTAGTGCAACACGTTCTTCTTTTTTTCTTTGTAATTGTGGGTTCTACACTTATGGGGCTATGTGAATCCATACACATCTTCCATGTGGATACTAGTGGCCTCCCACCTAATCCAACTGGATTATTTTGTATGTTTCCATGTCAACACATTTTGTTGTACTTCCAGGGCCGTTTTGCGGCCCTAAACAATGTTTTTTTGGCTCGTCGCAGTCAAATTGTAGAAAGAGTCAAAGTTTTGTGGTGTAATGTGTATTTCTCGAAAAGACATTTCCAATGGGCTATCACGCGCCTAAAATAGAGATCATATGAAAAAGTTACGACCCCAAGAAGTTAATGTACTAGCTTACCCAAACAGGGCCCACATGAATTTTGGTGTTTCATCTCCTAGGGTTAGGTTTTTGGATGTATAGGGTTTTGGCATTCATGTTTATCATAAAAAGGCCTTCAAAACCTCATTGTAATTATCTTCTTTCGAATGAGTGTAGTCGTCACATCTCTTCTCAGAGATAAAGTTGCCACAATTCTAGCGAGTCTTGGACTCTGTATTTTTACAGTCTCTTTACAATTTTTTCATTAATATAAATCAAGTATTGTTGTATTTATCTATTTATGGAAATTTTCATGAGTATTTCATTGTAATATCTATGCTTTCATTTCGTTCCGAAAATAATCCGAATCAACATTAGATAGCTAGAAAATAATTATTTGGAGGGATTAGCTATGGGGAAGCTTCTCAACAAGTTTTATCGTTTACTGACATGCAAAATTATTACCCTTTAGGAAAATATTCTAGCAATCATAAAATAAAGGAGTTATATGGTGTTGTTAATGAAGTTAAGTATTTCAAACTTTTTTCTAGCCCGTGCCAATTTAGAGAGTTTTTTTTTCTTTTATTTTTGTAAGTTGGAATTTTGTATTACCTTGTAAGAACCAAAAATAGTACACTCATGGTATCCTTACACTTGGGATGCCAACAATGGAAACCAACCCAAGCCCAAGACCATTTAAAATGATAAGTTACCGCAGAGTGTAGTATACCTAGGGAGGTAATATGGGGTACCTAAGGAGGTACCCAATGGGAATGTGGTTATGTATTATTAGTGGAA
>ML813038.1:40738-61505 GCA_009831015.1 Picea engelmannii | reverse complement strand
TTATCTGTGTTGTCAAGCTTTGAATGGCTGTTATCCCATTGTTTAGCTCATAACTTGATAATACATCTTTCGATTGTCTCTTAGACCCTGCTTTGCACTGGTTTAGTGATAATTTGTTCTCCACCCACTTTAAAGCCACTTGCCGATTAATCAATTCTTGAAAGCACTGTCTATTTGTTTATCATTTTATGTTTGAATGCTTTAAGGTAATTGAGTTGTCCCATTGATCCACCTTCATAAAATACAAAAACATCCGTTTCTTAAGTTACCAAGAACCTCTGGTCTACAACCACAGAGGGTTTCTTGGAGTGATAACACCTTTCATTATAGAATCATGGATGTGGATGGAAAACCAGGATACTTTAAGGCTTCTCTTTGAAGAAGACTTCTTCTGAGGTTGAACTGAACATGTATTGTCTTTCATGGCTGCTACCATGGATATATACTTCATCATATTCAATGGATCATAGGATTAGCTCCCTCCTAATCCCTGCTTCATGTATTAGTGCATATAATTGGATCCCTCTGTCTAACAGAGTCCACGCTTCTGTCTGCATCCTTATCGTCTTCTGTAATATCTAATCGGCTCCCTCTGTCGAACAGAGTCCACGCTTCCTATCTTATTGTCTTCTGCAAAACATCATAAGTCTTTCTCCAATTTCCTCTTGATTGCTAACTTCTTTCTGTCTTTGCTTCTTCTAAGTATTTTCATGATTGATTCTGATTTCGGCTTATCTTGTAATAGCTTCCACATGATTTGTTTGATGTATTTCATCCTTTCATGTGTATTATCTGGCTTGTATAATGATAACAATCCTTATCTTGTTGTTCTTCCATAATTATAGTTCTTCTTGGAACATATTATCTTCTAAGAGATAGATATACAAGATATGCAAACAAGATATGTACAAGAACTAAGAAGAGTATTGTTACCTTTAGAAGAAGAAGTCTCTTTCATCCTGCTTAGTCTTCTTTGTAGGTTCCTTTTCTTCGGCAACTGATGCTTCATGTTTCTCCTTCCTTTTCTTTAGCTCGGGAAAATGATTCTTGTAGTGACCATACTTTCGATAGTTGAAGCATTGTCCTTCTGAAATATCTTTCTCTTGATTTGTCTTCCTCCTTGAACCAAACTTCCTTTTGTTCCTGAAATTCTTGAATATTGCTATGAAGGCTTGATCATCGTACTTCTTTTAGGGTTTCTATTTTGCATTGATCCTGGATTCTTCTTGAGCATAGAAAGTCCAAAGTTCTTCAAATGTAGGATACTCCTTTCTTGTGTTCATGCTTGCAGAAAATGCATCCTACGTCTTGGGAAGACCATTGAGTACTATGTTTAACAATTCATTCTCTGAAATGATCTCTTTAATGGCTTGTAGTTGATATGTTAACTAGGAGATCCTCACAAAGTATGATGTTATGCTATCATCATCATTCATATCATGTCACAGAGCTCATTCTTTAGACTCATTATTTGTCCAATGTTTTTGACTGAGAAGAGGTTTGTTAAGGCATCACACATCTTCTTCGATGAGTCAATATGGGATATGTAGGGTATCAAGTGGTCTTTTATAGATTCCACTATGATCCTCATGGAATTGATGTCACTTTCTTTGAACTTCTCCATAACTGCAATGTTTTGCGGTTCCTTATCTTTTCCTTCTTCAAACTCTGGTTTCACGATCTTTCCTTTCATGATATCTAGCACTTTATTCTTGGCAAGGATGAGGTCAATCCTTGTCTTCCACGCTCTAAAGTTAGAAACTCCATCTAACTTGTTTTCTGACTTCATAGAGTAAGTCGTGGCTGCTTTGACTTGGTCAACCCTAGATCTGACCAAAAACTCAAACTTGATGTCTTGGTTTGCTGAGAGTACCAAGAGATGTGCTATGCTAGGGCGCACTGATCTATCTGGAAATTAGGTCAATCCCTTCACTTAAGGTGCTCCAACGAGAGGATTAGGGTTTCTGCAACTGCACCTACTAGTAACCCTAGCGACAGTGCTATGGTGACTACTCCTACTAGAAACCCATATCCTTACAACTATGTTTCTTTCTAGCGGTTAGACTGAATGAAGGAGGTGTGGGACCATAACCTGTTAGAATATAATGGATGTGCTCATTTTACCATTGAAAATATCACTATAGTCACCCAACCATAGGCCAAAGCCACCCTCCGAGCACCTTAACTTTGACAGAGAATCACTCTGGAAGAAAACCCTAGGCTAGATAGCCAAACAAAGGGTATCGCTCCTTTCCCCAACGATAGCGCACCAACAAGAGCTGATCAGATAGTCCAAACCCTAACCAAGAGATATTCCAAGCCAAACATGATCTGCTAGCTGCAACAACTGCAATGGCATCTCTCCTCCAAACCTACACACAAAACTGGGCATTGCAGTGCCCACAAGTGCTGCTCTGCAATTCTGAGACTGCCTGCCAGAATGAAGAATGGCCTCCTGTATTTATAGTAATTCTCGCTAAATTTCTGGGCCGACTTCTCATTCTGGGTATCTGTCTATTTAATATATATTATTTCTTCTGGCCAACTTCTTCTCTTGGAGGTTAATAACCTAATACACGTTATCATCTTGAGCCAACATCTCTTCTAGGGTTATTATCCAACTCATTAGGGTTTCTTCTTGCTTCCCGGAGTATTCTAATCTCGTCAGGTTTACACATGGAGGTAGATACCTCCCGCAGCTACCATAATATCAACAGACCTTTACCTCTCAATCTTTAATTCAACTTATTAATATTCTCCTGCAAGACTATTCATTTTGAACTTGGAATATCTTTTCATCCTTTGTGTGCACTTCCTACTTCAATTTCTCCATGTTTTCCTTTAACTCTTTCATCTCTCCTTCTTTCAGACTGACTTGTGACATAGCCTCAACAATTTCTTCATTGGTTGATCCAGTTCCTACAACAGGAGCTAAAACCATGACTTTATTTACCAACTCTACCTTTTCTTTAGACCATTCCATCTTTTCCTTTTATAGCTGCAAAAGATTAGCCTTATAATCCAGTGTTTCCTTCCGAAATGTTTCTTTTTCCTGCTCTAAATCTACCAATTCTGTCGTCTGTGGGTGTTATGTAGCAAGCATCTTCAACTTTTTCTTCAAACTCTGAATTATTTTATATTTTTCATCCAATAAAGGCTTCATACCTTGAGGACCTTCAAACTCAAGCCTTTTAATTTGATTTTTCCAAGCTTTGTTGGCTGCCTTTTCTTGTCTTAGCTGTCCTTCTAATTTTGCAACTAAGGATGTCATATTTGAATTTTTTAAATTTAAACTCAAATAATCAGAATACAACAAATCACTGGTCTTCTTGTGGAATTTCACTTTGTTAGGGGAACTTATATTTTCATATTTGATTTTAATCTCAGACACTTTATCCTCCTCTACAACTGCAATATTAAAATTTTTATTTTCAATATCCCTCACAATGAACAAGGAAGACTTCAGTTGAGAAATTTTTTCTTCTTTAGGGAAAAAATCCCTTATTTCATCCAAAGCCACATTTCTCTCTTCATCATATTGTTTTGCTAAGTCTTCTATGGACTGATAAGCTGCATCAGGTGCTTTATCAAAATAATATTTTTGACTATGAAAAACTCTTAAGCTTCCTCACTTTCAACTGACTTCTTTCCTCAATTTCTACATTGTTGGTACCACTTTCCACAATGATCAAATTCACTTGATCTATGGGTCCTTCATATTCCAAATTCTACAATCTTCTTTGGATGAAAAATTTTCATCTTCTTTTTAGCAGTTTGTTCAACATCAATATCCATAGTCTTTGAAATATTTCTTTTGTTGTACACATTGGCTTTGGGAATTTTAATCACCAAATTTTGAGGAGCTTGTTGTGTTTATACTTGTTGCAATGGTGCTTCCACATCAGTACACACTTTCAGATTAGCTAGTTTATCCAAGCCTTCCACATTCTCATGTTCATAAGGTGAATTTTTGTTCATCTGTCTTCTCTTGGATATGATCTGATGTGGATCATATTTTCTTCCTTGTATTTATGAAAAGCCAAAGTCTTTGAGTTTTTCTTTAACCTATGATAAACATGATCTGGACTTAACAACAAAAGGACTAATAAAAAAGGGGATTTTTATGTTAGAGGCTTTTTGTTGTTTGATGAAGTTCTCTATCTGATTAAATCAAGAGAAAAAGTCCTTGGAGTTAGGAAGACAGGTAACAGATAAGGAGACTCATGAAAACCATATACCCATATCACTGTTGAATGCATAAAAAGTACCCAGTCTCCTATTTTGTTTTATGGATTTGGTTGCAGTTGAATCTTCATGTCCTCCAAAACTTTGGGTAAACTTGTATTGAAAATCAGAGAGTAGATTCTTGACATGACCTTGTTGATGAATATGAGAAAAGTGATTATTTTACATTTAGTAGATAAAAAAGTTGCTTCAGGGATTTCTCTATGGTCACTTTATAAGAAAACCTTTAACAAATATGTATAATATTTGAAATGTCTCAAAGAGTGGAAATTCACTAGATGCTTGTGAATGGTGTCATCTAGGAATTTATCAAAATTAATTCGTACTGACTGACCAGACTCTGACTTGAAAAAAATCAAAAGAAAACCAAGCATGAATTCAACAAGATATTTATCACTATATAGACCTAGGACCTGACTCAATAGCAAACAAACCCACTGAACTTCAATGACCATCATGTTGATACTCATTGGTAAGGACAAACTCTCTGAAATTTCTTCAAGTTTAATGATTTGTTGTAGAAATTGACTTTTGAGCTCTGGATCACATTCTCTGTAAACCCTAATCAATTTTTCTTTGTTGAATGGATCAGAATTAAAGGAAAATGCTTCTAGTATATTGAGTGACTTTCGGGTTGATAGATTATCTATTCTACATAGGCATTGAGACCCCTGTTTATTGACAATTACCCTTTTTGAATGGGAATATTGCTCAGTGCACCAACCTACGAATTCAGGAAATGGGAAATAAACCTTGACATCATATAGGACAATGGAGGCCTGGACTACTTCTAAAAATGGAATACTCCTTTCCTTTATATCATCCAAGTTTCTTCGAGACACGTAAATGGGGGAAATAGTGATATTAGGGTCAAATACATCTGCATCTCCTTCAATTATTAGTGCTTCCTCATTACTTTCAGGGTCTTGCTCTGCTACTAATAATACTATGGGATCCATGGAGATGGGACAAATGCCTAGAAACTGGCTGTGATGGTGAAAAGCTAGGCTGCAATAGAAAAATGGTGGCCTTGATAGTGTTCTAACGGTCCCCGAGTTTGAAAATAATAAAAAATAAAAATGTCAGATCGACCTTTTATACTTTTCACTTTGCGGAGATGTGTACTGGAAATTTTGGAAAAACCTTCTTATCATTTCGTAATCAACTCGACGCTGACACGTACTCCTCAATGGAAATCGTGGTTTGGATTGTGAGACCACCCTTCAGAATTATTCCCCATGCAACTTCAAATTATGTAATGCTTCCGGGCCGTCGATTCTGATGGATCGTGATCAAAGTTATTTCAAGCCCGATCTAATTTATTTCTTCACCAAATTTAACTGTTTTGTGCCTTTTCTAATCTTCCTGTCAATATATATATTTTTTTCAAATAGATATATTTCATCGCTCTTGCGACCACACAGATTGTCGATAGTCTCTCTTGCGATGATCATCCTAGGTTTTCATTCGTGCGACGATCGTCCTCAATCGTCTCTCTCGCAATGATCATCCTAGATTTTCATTCATGCAATGATCGTCCTCAGTAGTCTCTCTTGCGATGATCATGTTCGGTTATCATTCTTTCGATGATGACTGTTCGATATCTCTCTTGCGATGATCATCCTTGGTTGTCGATCATGCGACGATCATCCTATGTTGTCATTCTTGTGATGATCGTCCTATGTTGTAGTTCTTGTGACAATCATCTTCAGTTTTTGTTCTTGTGATGATGACCATTCGACGTCTCTCTCGCGAAGACCTACATAGGTCATCTCTCTTGTGACGACTTCCATAGGTCATCTCGCTTGCGACGACCACTGTAGGTCGTCGCTCTTGCGAACTTATCCCAGTTTCATTGCCCTTTCGACGACTTGTGAAGCGATGTTTGAGGGGCCCAAGATTCATGGAAATATCCATGACATAACGTTGCAAGAGAGACGTAATGGTCGTCAAAAAATGACCCAAATTTACTAGTGCCAACCTTGAGGAAGAAGAAAATAGAGTTTTATTCGACCCCATGGATTTAATTTTTGTGGACAAACCTTTTGGTACGGGATCGTATAAATAACGATGTTGCGATCATTTTGATTTGGAAGTGAGCATGAAGGTAACGTGGAAGTGGAACCATAAGTGTGAAGAGAATATGTTGTGGGGCTCATAAGAAGAATGATGATATAAATGAAGTGATAAAGAAGGTTCTATAACATTGAGGTTTGAATATATGAAAGAATGAAAGAAAGGGAATTGGTGTTTCTCTAAGGGTGGATGGGAGGTGAAAGGTCTAAGGAATTTATGAATTCATGAAGAATATAATATGGTGGAGAATGTTGTGACAACAAAGACAAGGAAACAATTTTTTACAACTGAAGGCTTGAAGAAAATAGTCAACTTGATGGGATTGGTGTCTCCTGCATGTTGGTGCTTGCAAATATTGTAGTTGTAGGTCGGTGCCTATATGAAGAGCTAAGTTGGTGCTCATCCAAGGAGATTGGTGTCTCCTATAGGTTGGTTCCTGCAAACCTTATTTTTGATTTGGTTCTTAGTCAAGGAGATTGGTGTCTCCATTAGGTTGGTGCCTGCAAATATTGTAACAATAGGTTAGTTCCTACAAGATTTTATTAAAGAATTATTTTGTGGTTTTCTCCCATTAGGGTTTCCACATAAAATAAATGTTTACTGTGACTTTGTTGATATGGTTAGTTCTCTGCATTGTTAATTATAATATTTGGGATGATTAGTGGAAGTTAAAAATAGTTTTATCATTATTAAAAATGTGCAACATTGATTCACCCCTCCCCCATCTAAGTATTGCTAAATATTCCAATACATAAGCCTTGAACTTTTACAATGGTGGTAATTTTAAACTCAAGGTCATACTCTTGCACAATTGTCATCCAATTTCCTTTGTGTTCTCCTATCTCTTTCTGAAAAAATAATGGCCTTACTATTGGGTGAGGTACAATCACTTTGGTGTGGTTCTTTAGTATGTAGGAATTGAATTGCTTGATGGATTTGTGGATAGAAAAAGTATGTTTTTCCATCATAGGGTAATTCGATTCTTCCCCTTGTAGATTAGTTCTCATGAATAAAATGGAACATTCATTCCCTTTCTCATCTTTTTGAGTGAGCACTGTTGCAAGGGAATGATCTAAAGAAAAAATATATAGAAGAAAATATTTGAAAAATTATGGGCTTTGTAGTGGAAGGTTTGTTGCTATGGAATCCTTGACTTTGTCAATTGCTTCTTTTTCAATATATTTTTAGTTGAACTATACATCCTTTTTTATCATCTACCGAAGAGGCTTGACTATCTCTCCAAAGTCTGATATGAACCTTTTCACAAAATTGATTTTTCCAAAGAATGATTGGATGAATATTTTTTATTGGGAAAAGGAATCTGCAAGACGGATTTCATTCATTCAGGGGTCTACATAAATTCCATATTTTGAGATGACATGCCCTAGCATTTTTCCTTTTAAAACAACAAATATTTTTTTCTTAGGTTTCATAGATATACCATATTTTTTGCATCTTTCAAAAATATGTTTTAGATGATGGGAGTGATTTGATCTTTTCTTGGAATAAACTATTACATTGTTGAGATATACCACTATGATTTGACCGATAAACAATTTGAAAGGTATATCCATGGCATGTTGGAACATTGCTCCCATGTTAATTATACCAAAAGGCATTTTTTTGTAAGAAATAGTTTCCCACTTTGAGCAGAAAGTGGTCTGGTTTTTCTACAAGAACCTAGTTGTACCCTGAGAACCGTATAGTAAGGAGAAAATTTCTAAGCCTCAAACAAGGTATAGTGTTTTTTCCATAGGAGGAACAAGGTAGTTGTCTTTTTCAGACACCTATTTGAAGTTTTGGAAGTCTACACACAACTTGATCTCCTCATATTTATTTCAAATAAGAACTAGATTGGAAACCCACATTGAATGATGAACCTTGAATATGATTTGATCATCTAGAATATTCTTGAGCTCCTTTTGGATGAGTGGCTCAAATGTAGGATGCATTTTTATTTTTATTTATTTATTTTTCTGGAAAGGTTTTGCACCTTCTTTGATGGGTATGATGTGTTTTATGATTTGATTTTCATGCATCTTGATATCTTTATATGTACATGTGAAGAGGTCCAAACAAAAAGTTCATATTTTATCTTCCAAACAATAAGTTTCCAAATTGATCAACTTAGGGTGCTCATGGGTTCCTAAATTTACCATTGAGTGTACCATAGTGGAGATGTTTGTCTTGGAATTGGTTGTTGTTTTGAATATTGACTGCAAATAAAAAAACTTCACCAGAGTAAACATGTTCCTTGGGACACAATTACTCCTGATTTCATTTGTTTTGTTACAATAATTTTGCAAATCTTGTTGATGCTTCTCATCATCGATAACAATATCTCTAAAAATGTTGGCATTGGTGAGAAAATACAGTATTTGTGAATCATCATTGAACACCCTCTTGTTTGTAATATTGTCTAATACAAAAGGCTTGAAAATGATTTCAATGGTTAATCCATTATTTAACGGAGTGAACCTAGATTATGCATTAGCTAATGTGGCAAAAAAAACATTTTGAGAACAAGGAATGAAAGTAATATTTTTTTTTTAAATAAAAAAGTGGAACTTGCTATATTAGATAGACAAAAAACTTTTACAGAGTATACAAAAGAGTAGGTCTGATATCACCCAAAATGCTGCCGATTATCGGAAACCAGCATAGGTGGAGGGTGAGAAGCAGTAGCATGATAGAACATAAAAACAGAGTAGCATCTGTCATGCTGGGAGGAAACCAGGATAGATGTCTATGGTCTAAATACACATAAAACAGTAACATAAAAATCTAGGAACCAAGAGAACATAAAAACCTAGGTTCCAGGTGACCTGTCATCCTCGCCAGTCTACCATGTGGACCCATCCAGGATGGCGAAAGCTTGCGCATAGAGGGGGCATTTCCGCTTAGCTGGCGTGTTGGAAAATGCATCGAGGAGCATGTCCATGCATTGGCCCATGAGGAGGGCTCGATGCTCCAGGTCATACAAGTGGCCACGAAGGTCGAAGATTAGAGCCAGGTGATCTTCCCGGATGAATGAACCATGCATGCTGCCACCCACGTCCACCGCCACTCCAGAACCCGCGTCGAACACCCTCTGCTCCGCATCAACCTCTGCACACTTCGTACCTGCTTCGTTCACCTAAATGTTATGGCAGCTGCAATTGTCGTCACCAGGCCAGGGGATTTCTTCCACAATACAGCCGGGGGTATCGTCTACTAGTGTCGGAGTGGGTCTGCATTCCTCCCAATGGATCGCCGTGGTGGCTCGGGTTTTCTCGATAATCGACAGGTCCTCCATGAACGGGTCTTCCACCACTATGCAGGGGGGGAACTCCTCCTCAATACTAGCTTCCTGCAGGGCTCCCGACGTATTAACCTTGACGTCTTAGCTGCATCTCGCTCCAGATTTAGCAATGGTGGCAAGCCATGCCATCTTCTCTGCCCTGGATTTCTTCCGAAGAATGGATGCCGCCATAGCCAAGGCACGTTCCAGTTGCTCCTTTCGACACCGCTACGCCTTATGTGCCTCCCAGGCTGTGCCATGGCGAGGTCTGCCTCTCTTTCGAGCCATGGGGAAGGAACAAAGCAATTGTAGGTTAAGGCAGATGAGCCAGGACGAGAGCAGTTGCAGGTGTGAAGCACGAGCAAGCCAGCTGTATCTCGATACGCTCAAAAATAAATACAACAAGAAGACAGAATGTCGAGGCACGATGAATGCTGGACCGCACCAGAGCGTCCAAGCAATATGCAAAGCCGAGGCAGGTTAAGTCCCGCTCTGTCCGGGCAAATTGAAAACCAAATAATCAGGAGCCGAGGTCACTCGCCCACACTTAACCCTTTCCATCCCGGGAACATTGAGGTCGTAAATGATCGCGCGAGGGAGAGGTCCCTCCGTCCTGCAACTGCAGCTATGGTCGTCCCCCATCGTTAATACAGACTCGTGGGTGGCGGCCGTCGGCATTTATGCCTAGGCTGAGTGCGAGTCCACCTGTATCCATGGAACTACGTGTCACCCCATCCGGGGAGGAATGAAAGTAATATTAAATACATCAAAAGAGTTGATTAATATCGACACCTCTTTATTGAGCCTTGGTTTCTCCATTTTTACGATGACCATTTAAATTTACTATCACCCCATTTACCTTCTGTTCTCATTTTTTATCATCTAGATCACCACATTTTATACCCTTTTCATCTTAGGAGCTTAGAGAGACATGTGATTATTAAATTCAATGATTTTCCATGTTTCAATGATTACTTAGAATTGATTTTGTGTTTTCCTAATTACTTTTGGAGGTCCAGCTATATTTCTAACATTCTACAAGAAATCAGGTAGTGGATTTCACCTATAGGAAATATATTAGTGTGTGTAATCTATAGGAAATTCGATAGGGGTCGCAACCTACAGGAAATCTAGTAGTGCCTTGACGTTCGGGATAATTGCACCTCCTGATGGAAAATTCAAGAATATGGATTTTGTTGGGGATGATATTGTTGAGCTTCCATGTTGCTCAAACAGACCCAATGAACATCAAGCAAGGTGATGATATTTGGTCAAAGCATTTGTTAGCCCACTCTGTTTCTCCAACAAACTAATTTGATTTTGTGGAACAAATTCCCAAGTTGAATTCCCACATCTCTCACAATGATCTTGGAGGGAAAATGACACCCCTTCTCCATCATTGAGCCAACAAGACACAATTATTCTTGTCTTAACTAAGAAAAACTTCAAATGACATGATCTTCTTGTTGAGAGGGTGATTGTGTGGTTGTAACATTTCCTTTCTATAGTCTAAAGAATGTAATTATAAATACAAGAGCCACCAACATTATAAGATGTCGTTGGTTGGATTGGACATTCATTATTCTAGTGATAACCCTTGTTGTGTAAAGACTCTAAGAAATTCTCTATAATTCTCCATTTAGATGATGAATTAAAGGATGATTCTACTATTGATATACATTAGAACGTTGGAGTTTCTTTGCAGAGTGTGTTGGAAGAGGCAAGGCCCCCTTTCTCTGGTATACCCTACACATTTATTTTCTTTTCTATAATTTTAGTTAGCATTTTCATTCCATATATTTATTTGAGTGGTTAGACTTGTAGTTATTTCAATTTGTATCATTGATTTCCTTCTTGAAATCAATATTTGAGTTTTTTATTGTCTTTCATTCATTTACACAGTCACTTTACCTTTGCTTTTACTTATATTTTTTTATGCTTTTAATTACCAACGTGAAGAGTAGGTGTGCACATACAATTCTGGTAGTGTGTGTGGGTGTGTGTTTGTTTATTTACTCTTGATGATCCTGGTGTTGTTAACATGAGAATATCAAGAAACTGAAAAGTCATGAGACTTGGATCCACAACCACAATATTTGTTGTGTTTAGTTTTGCATTGCAATTTCAATTTATTTTATATTTCAGTTTGATAACATTACAAGAATTAATTAAGTGAACGAGTAAGTTAACTAGATCACTAATCATCTGAATGAAAAGGGTGTAATTGATTGGTTAAAGAACAAAGAATACTAATACTATTGATTTCAATTTATGGAAATAACTTGTCAAACATAGTGCTTTTGATATATTAGAGTTTCCTTACCTAATCTACATATATTTTGTGAACACCTCTTAAGCTTACAAGCATCCATATTGATAATTGATGTACATCAATTTAAGCAATTAAATTGACAAACACTCTTGTTTATAACCTTTGATATGGAAGGATAGGTAGTGTATGCACTTCTTTAGTTGTTTGACAATAATTTCGCAATCACCAAATTTGTTTAGACATTTTACCTTGAGATCTATTGCTTTCTTCAAACCTTGAACCAAGGCTTCATACTTGGCCATGTTGTTGGTGAATTCAAACTCTATTTGGTAGGAAATAAAGGTTTTGTGTTTCTTTGGATCAATTAATATGCATCTCACCCTGGCTCCCTCTTGTGACCTGGAGCCATCAAAAAACAAATTCCAAATGTTAATTTCTATATTTAAGTTAGTTGAACTAATCCTAACATTTTATACTATAGTACATTCATCTTCATCAGTTCAAGTGAAATTAAGGAGTTTGGACTATTTTAATAGTTGTAAAGGTGATGGATGAGTTGTATAACAACCAAAATTAGTCTCTAATTTTTTTTTACCCAGTATGGAATGAGAAAACATGATAGGTTCATTCTTACCTTCTAGTTCTGTAACAACATGATTCATGTGGGATTTACTATCTACCTTAATTTTATTTTTCCTACCCTTGTATGGTATCCATAGGTGAGACCAATCAATTGATAAATAACCCTACAATGTATGATACCAATCCATGCTCAATGACAAACCATAATCTTGTATAATGTCTACAACTACAATGTCAATTACTTGGTGAACCCTAAGATTTGAAGCTAATCTAATCTTAATGTCCTTTATTTCTCCCGTGACCTTGAAATCAGATCGATCCAATTTAATATTTATTGTAGTGCACTTTGTAGATATAACATTAATATTTTGACAAATATAGCATGGCATGACATTAGAAGAAGCACATGAGTCCACCAAACAATTGTGCACATTGAAATTGAAAATTTCAAAGGTTAAGAGGAAGGGTGGAGTTTGAGATATAAAATTATTCCCTGTGTTGGTTGCATAAATGGTGGACTTTAACATAGCTTTGTCCTCTTTTTTAGGTTCAAAATATTTGGGAATGGTGCCCCCAATAGTTATTGTCTTTGGTTGAGGAATGGACTTTAATGTGTTCATAATTATATTTTTTTTATCGTGGAAGAGTGCATATGTCATACAAAGAAACATTTTCCTTGGTATTCTTCATATCCTTTATAACATTTTAATCCATTGATTGCAGGACTATGTTCCTGGTAGTTTTTGATGGATGAGAAGTGTTTGGTGTAGTTTTGGTATGAGAGGGACCACTCTGTTTCTGAGCTACAATAGGAGTGATTTTCCTAGGAGAAGAAACAAATTTGGTAGGGAGAGTGGTGTCTAATATAGGCCCCTTAATTCTAATATTGTAATATTTTCAAGGAGTCTTAGTGGCTCAGGTATCCCCTGGTAATTTTTCTCCAATTGTCTCATCATCATAATCTAGTGACTAGTGCCAAAAAAATAGGGCATATTCTTCACTATTATACCCTTATTCGGTTGTTGTTTCCTAGGGTTGGTCACGAGTAGTGGATTGTTGTTCCAATATTTTGTTAATAACTAGGGTCATGGAGTTTATCCATTAGGTATAGGTTTTCTTAGAGTGATTGGTTTGATGGTAAGAAAATAAATTGTCCTTTCCAAAATCATACAGGTTAATGTCAATACTCGAAGCTTCAGGTGGTTTTGGTTGGTTATTTTATTTCCTATGGAAATTTTAAAAGGGTTTGTGATGAGATGATCCTTCACCAATGTTTTTCTTCAGTATACCACCTCATTGCATAATTTATTGACTAACTTAAGAAAATTGTCTAAATAGGTTGGTTCTTTCTCTAGGGTATTAGTGAGTAATAACAATTTCTTAACAACCACTTTGTTACTTTATACTCCCATATTACTACCAAGAGATAACAATTCCTTATCTACATTTTTTACTTCCTCAAAATTTTCTTCTAACATTGCTTTTTCAACCCTGTTAACAAAAATGGCTATAAAATGATGTAAGGAAGATGTATAGTATTCTATAGTCAATGCTTCAACAGGATGGTCATTAGCAGAAAATTTATTGAGGATTGTTGTGAAGTGTTGGTTAAAATATTTTATCTTTTCCTTATTTACCATTTTGATCGGAATCAATTCTTTAAGAAGGGTCGTAGAGGTTTTCTCTTCCCAAAACTTGTTAAGGAAATCTCTCTCAAAATCATCCTAGATTCTAATGGATCCAATAGGAAAATTGTAATACCAGGAGGATTCTTTGTTTTCAAAGCTACGGGGAAAAATTCTATAGACTATGTATTCATTTTCAACATTCATGAGTCTAGCCGCGAGGTATAAACTTTTTATATGGTATTTTGGGGTACATGACTTATCAAGATCAAATACGGGAAAAAGAATTTCTCGGTGTTTAGGTAAGTCATACAAGAGTCCTCATAGGTTTAAATCCACTTGTGACATCCATGCATGGACACAATTCTAGTTACCAACCATATTGTGATTCCCTTTAGTGTTCTCATTGGATTCAAATTTGAAATTAGAGTCAAAAGGAATAGAACCTTGAGGAGTGGGAGGCAATTGGCCTAAGGGATGTGGTATTTCCTGTAGGGAGAACTCAACTAAATATTCAATGGAATCAACAAAAAAATTATATTGGTCCACGGGCTTGAAATTATCTCGTTGTCTAGGTAGTAAAGGTGCTACAGGTAAATAACCAATCTATTCTGCAAGAGAACATGTTATCCATTTGACTTTGTTGACCTGATTGTTGGGAACAATGTACAATGTTTTGGGTGAAGATTAAGGTATTCCAACAATTGGGATATCAATATCATGGGGAGAATATTCAAAAGGAATTTCCAACTGAGTATTATCCCTTATAATGGGAAAGAGTTGAGACTTTGTTTTACAATGGGTATTATAAAAAATTTGGCAACACAAAGATCAAATATTTCTACTATCCATACAACTTCATCCCTTCTTATAGCTCCAAAAATAATTTTTCATGAGTGAAATTCCCTTCAACGGATAGGGGTACTCTTTAGTGTGATGTCCCAATTAGAATTCATCCTGTTTGGAATAGGAGTCCCATCCATATTTTGGCATGACTACCATTACTATTATGAAAGGGTTTGAGTGGTTGATAAAAAAAAATGAAAATGTAGATAATGCAAGTATGAACTATACTAAATGCATAGAATCAAATATAATCTATCATATCTTAACTAGGAGCAATGCAACTATTGGATGAACAAATATCAATATTACCAATCTTTGCATATATCCCTTAAACAATTAGTTGTTGTGGGGACATGGATTAGTAACATATATACATGAACAAATGCATGCATAGAAAATTCTACTACAATAACTCATTCACATCTATATATTCATCATCTAAGAAATATAACAACATAGAAGAAAAGTAATTGTGAAAAAACAACATTCACACAAGAAAACTCTATGAGATGGATAGTGTAACCTTACAACAGTCACAATGACCATAGATTCATTGGAATAATTTCACAATAAAATCCCATTAGAAAATATTTCCTCTCCACTAAAAGTGGCCATGAGGGATTCTTATTATTAATATCTCTTAGAAAGTAGTTCCCAGAATTATGAAATGTAAGAGCCCATTTTGAGTGGGCTCTCTTTTTCAAATACAGTTGAGTTGGTAACTATTTCTTGGGACTTGTTGAATTCCCAAGTGACAATTACAAACTCTTGATCTTTATTATCTTGTTTGTTTCTCAATTTACAAAAGAAAATTGATATTTACAATTCAAAATACATTTATACAATTTCCCCTTGTCTTTATCTCTAATGTATGCTACCCATACTTCATTATAAGTTGAAATTGATGTTATTATATGGAATAATAAAGTTTCTAAAGTAATTTCATGGATGACTAAACTCTGCGATAAGTTTTTCATATCTCTTCTTAGGATGGCCAAGTAGGAGTGAATTAGATTCTGATCCTTTGAGGGTTTTATTATATTCTTTCTCATCATGGCACTCATTACCCTCTGGTAAAACTTGTAGCTAGTTCCCTAGTATGCACGAACTCTTCTAGTTTCACATGTACTTGATCATCCGACATGGATTTTCCTAGTTCATCGATTTAGGGAAAGTGGAAACTAGTTTCCATCATGGTGGATGATTTGTATAGTTTGACACATATTCTAAGGGAGTTGTTCAAATCCTTTTCAAGACTTTACCCTGTTCTTTGACAATTGTTGAGGGATTCAAAGTTTAATTGTCTTTCCCTACTAGTCAGCATTGAAAGGTATTCATGGGTGGGTTCTGTTGATGGGTCATATATCCCTTGATCCAAAAGTAGGAACCAAACCTGCCACCGAGGCCCAATGAGACTCTGCAACGTTTAATAGTGGAATGGTTCTCCAGATCTTGCGATCCGACCAATTTATCGATGGGATTATTGTTTTCTTGTGAAGGCTCTGCCTTCAATTAAGACTATATATTTTTGTATTTTCTCTTGGTGGGACCGATATGAGATGTAAGCCGGTATAAACAAACTTGGAAACAAATCGAGACTAAGTTATAACTACTGGGGAAGGGGTCGAACTTGGGATAACCCGCTTCTCAAGCATGCAAACAACAATTTTATACCACAGGCCTAGTACTAATACATTAACCATGTGAGCATCCAATTACTGTCTGAGAAACTAATTACCAGAAATAAAATACATATGCGATAAGACAATGGAAAGAAAAATAATTCACCTACTTAATCATCCATCACATAATAACACCATGATTCATCTTCATCATTAAAGTAAAGAACAACAAAATATTGCACTAGATAACTTGACAATAGATTAAATAGTTCTTACTCATTACAACATCATTCATGAAACAAGATAGAAAATAGTTCTTCTCCACGTCCAATTACATGCATTTGATGAAAATAACTTTGTCTCTGGTCCAAAAGGACTTCTCTATTAACAATAGCTTCAAAATAATTCTTAACAACCAGAAAGAAAGAGTTCTTTCAACAACCATTGACCTTTAACTAATTGGTCGATGTTCTTATTTATAACATAAAATTCAACTGAAAATAATGGCTAAGTGTAGTTTAAACAAAACAAAATCTGCCATGTGGTGTCCTCTACTAATAGTTTCTTTAACACTCAATTCAAGATATCCCTTCGAAAGGGTGACTTTTCTCACACTCCGACCAACTGATAAATAACTCATCGCAAGTTTGGGCCCATGGAAATCTGTGCTGCTCCATCGGAGCTGCGTAAATTCCTCTAACCTCCACCGCATGCGCTTGGTACTTTAATAGACTGGTGTTTAACTGTTGTAGCACATTCTGAGCTCTAATTGGATGTTCCATAAATCTTTGCACTTGTCTTGGCGTTGTGTTAGTCACATTCACTATCTCTTCGTTCCATAATAAATCTTTCTTGGTATGCGATTCGACTATGTCGCACAAGTCGATGAAGTTGTCAGGGTTACTGAACTCAGGGAGTCTGATATCCTTTATTGCTTTGTTAATTTCCCTCCAATGTTTCTCACATTTGGCCCACTTCTCTTGAATTTCTCAGTGTGGTTCATGAGACATCTTAGCCCAATACCCAACTTATCGCTTCATGCGATCAAGACTGATTTTGCCCATCACCCGAATGTCATTTTCTTCTTTATCCTGACCCTGTTGAATTGCATCAATGTATTCAAGTCTCTCTATGTCTTTCTGTGCCCTTTCATCCCACCGCTCCATATCCTTTCATGTTGTGAGTGCCATGAGAGTGTCTTATTGGAGCGCAACTATCTTTTCAGTTAAAAGGTGCCTCTCTTTTTTGAATTGGCTGTAAGCTTCTTCGAACTTGCTTCTCAGGTATACCGTGGTCTGAGTGGCGCCCTAATAGTATTAAGTCAGGTGGCGCAAATTTTCTAGTTCCTTCAGGGTGGCGGACAACTTATTTTCATCTCATTTGGCTCTATCTACGGTGACATTTGAGAGCTCCATCCACACATTGAGGAGCTCGGATGTTCTGGCATTTTCTGTGTTTATCAAGTTTTCCTCTATAGTGATGAGGATGGAGTGATCCAACGTGATCCTCCTTTTATTTGTAGATATCTGGATGATGGCCTTCCTGTTTTGATTGTAGGAGATCGCATAAATATTAGCTACCTCGTCCATAGGTTCGAGAATCTGTTGATCACCCCATGTGAGTGTGTTTCCCAAATTTTTGGTGGTGTATACTTGTTCAAGATTGGGTTCTTGAAATTTCTCGTTGTGCTCCGAAGGCCTGGCCTCCGCCTGTCACTTGTCGAGGATCTGAGTATCGAGCGGAATAGAGGCGTCAGGAAAATACTCGAAACTTACTTGTTCATCGGCCATTGAAATGTCGATTTCCTTTTGTGGGGATCCTTCCTTTGGCTCATCCAGTTATGACTTGTCCTTTGGATTGTCTGTTTGGGTTTCCGGCGCATCGAGCCTTTTTGTGTCGGAAAAATTTTTGGTTTCTATTTCCTTTCATGGAATCTCCTCGTTTTTTACCATGGGAGCAGGAGAAGAAGTCTTCTCATATCCATTTTCTTCTTGGACATGCGCAAGAGTCTTGTGATATGCCTCTGTTGGGCCTGTTGATACATGAATCCCCCCATCCCCTGCACAAATTGAACCTCATAGAAATTCCTATCTTGTACTGGGGTTACCTAGGGAATCTCTGCTATTTCAGTGGCTTCTTGAGGAGCTTCCACTACTTCGACTAATTCGGGTGCTATCCTTTCTTCGCTGGCCCTAAGGATTTCTTGAGACAATTGTTCCAAGACTGTTTCTTTCTCATCCCAACTCATGGCCTTGAACCTGGTTGCTTTAGGGTCAGCCATCTTTTCCACCACCTCATTCCAGTTTTGAGAATTTTCGGTGAAGATCTCATCCTCAAACCTGTCATGGGAATATGGCCAGCAGGATGATACCTGTGATGCGTTCTTTAGGACCAGAACCTTGGGGTTGTGCTTACGAAAATGACCAGTCTGGAATCAGAATTCCAATTGGCTTAACCCTTCTTACTTGTCCTGCGCGGTGTCCTTTACCATGTAGAAAGAAATATGAAACCCATAGGGTATGAAGGGCTGCTTCTTATCCTTTACCAAAGTAGCATTATAACCTTGCAGGATGGTCTGATAACAGATTTCCCCTACTACTAGTCGATTGGGAAAATATATAGGTAACATATGGGGTGCTCTGGTGGCACCGAAATGTTGGAAAATGTTTACCAAGTAGCGTATGCTTGTCATTGATGGCAAGCTCAGGAGGAACATCGTTGAAGAAAACGCGCGCAACAAAGGCAAAGCTTGATAGGAGGACAGGTCTCAGCCATCAGATCCGAGCGCAGGGACCCGACCACCGTTGGATCAATGAGAACCTGCAAGGTCTTTAAAGGGAGTGATGAAGGTTTGGCTACGATCATAAGGATAATGGTCATATGGACCAGGAGCGTAATCATCGGAGTTTCGAGGATCGCGAGTTGGATATGTCAAAATTCCTTGACAACAAAAACCCCAAAATCGCGATATGATCTCAACCGTTAAATCAAGAATTAGATTTGGTCCGTTGATTTCCTTCATTGGAGAATCGGGGATCGCGATTTCAATATGCAAAGAACACTTGACAACGAAAACCCCAAAATCGCGATACGCGATTTCACGAGCTAATCACAGCCGTTGGATAATAAGTGATCCAGACCGTCAATCCAACACACGTCAACAGACCACGTCACCCAGGGACACGTGGCACAACCAGAGAATGACAGGTGTCAGGCAGATCTAACACTTCAGGCTCATACAATTCATGAATCAGAGTGACATGTGGTAGGATCTAACACGTGCCAAATCACATATGACGTCAGCAGAGGCATCGACAATCGGGACTTTGATATGTCAAGAACACACTGCAACAGAAACTCCGAAATCGCGATATGCGATTTTGCGATGAAATCACAGCCGTTGGTAAGAATGATATCTAGACCGTCGATCTCCGTCATCGGGAAATCGGGGATCGAGAATCCCTGAGGCATGTGCATAGTGACATCGAGAACGCCGAATCCCTGATGAGAGGTTTGACCGACGTCATGTGTTGACGGTCTTATGGGGCCAAGGCCTATAGCCAGCAGGGCTAGCGCGTGGAAAGGGGCTCATCGGTAATCGGGGATTGGAGAGGTGAGAAACTCTCGACATCAGCAAGTGCGAAACCCAGAAACCCCGACGAGAGGTATGGTGACAGTCACATGATAGACGGTCACATGGACCATTGTGTAGCCGGAAGGGACTAAATCTCGGTAAAGGAGCACATCGGGAAATCAAAGATCTCGATGACAAGAGATTTGTGTATTGTGAAATCGCGATCCGCAAAACCCCGATAAGTGGGGAACAACTGTCAGCATAGCAGAGAAGGAGGACAGAGGCATCACAAACCACGTAGCTCCGATGGGGTAAGGTTGTGGTCACGATATGACGGTCACGTGGACCAAGGCTCAGCCAGGAGGGCTGAAGTGCATCGCAAATCGGGAAATCGCGAATCCCGTGGACATAATTTTTATGTCCTCACAAATGCCGAAATCGCAATATATATATGAAATCCCAATTTGATCTGAACCGTTGGATCAATAAGTGATCGGAGGGCTACTGAGGCACGACACAGTGAGACTGCCAGAAGCCATTGAAGACGTCTGTCATAGAAGTTGAAGAAGACCGCTGTGTAATCACCAGAGAAGTTGAGAAGTCAAGATGATGATCAGATAGAGGACTCAAGAGGTGGAGGATAAC